>WNGS01163002.1:8132536-8143007 GCA_020271785.1 Procambarus virginalis | reverse complement strand
GGAGACAGGGAGGGAGGCTGGAAGGAGACCGCCAATCTTGACAGACAGCACAAAGCTGATGAGAAAAAAAACACCGAAGAACACTACAGAACGTCACAGGACGTCCTTACCACCTCAGGATGTGGTCAAACAAATAATTACTGGAATTAAGTTGTAACAGGTGTAAGGTAAAGACGCTGGAAGGGTAGGAAGGAGAGCAAGAGGTATCTACGCCACGAGGGGAAGACAGCTACAGAATTAGCAAAAGAAGAAGGTTAGGGAGTGGATATAATTCCAATACTAACACCAGAGGCACACATAAACCGGGTAACATCTGCAGCATATGAGACGCTGGCAAGCATTAGCACTATCATATCACCTTGTCAAGCATGAAATCAAAATTTAAAAGGTACAAAGGCTTCCAACAAGATTAGTGACAGAGCAAGGAGGATTAGCGTTGAGTATAGGTTAGGAGAACTAGATTAGACCCCCTAGAGAACAGAAGAAACAGGAGATATGATCACATCATACGAGATACTGAGAGGAACAGACGATGTGACAAGACAACCTCTTTAAATCAGAGAAATAGGACGAGAGGACATAATTGGAAGCTGGATACATAATGAGTCAAAGAAATGTTAGGAATACACGAACATTACATGAGTGCAATGTACTGAAAGAAGCGCTATAGAAGCCACCTCCAGCCACAACTCTAACACCAATCTGACCAAAATTAAAACGTCACATTAGTTCAATTATAACGTAAGACGTACAAGGGCTAGCAGAGGGGGGGGGGCATAAAGAGCAATGCCTGGTAGTGAGTGATAGGTAAGTGACAGTTTTTGGTTGACCCAGCGTCTACTGCAGGTACTATAAACCTGGCCAGAACCCGTGTCAGCTCTCTCCCTCCTCCGGAGGGTATCGACGCCCCGGCTGGATAATTAAGGAGACCATTTCTTCCTGGTGCCTGGGGCCAGAGATTAATAGAGGGCGGCCGAGGCCGACCTTGAAATAACCAATAATTATTGACAACATTTTCCCCACAGATGAGCTTTGCGGAACGGCCGCCAGCGCCAGTCGTGGCGCTAGTGTCTCACAGGTCATTATTGTCAACGGTAATCCTATTATCTCTCTGAAGGCTGCCATAATGACCATGTCCCACTCACGGGTACACTAGTGACGATGATGTTGGTAACATGTGTATCACCGCCCGCTGGACACGTAAACATCCACACTTACTTCCTGGAATTGTAGCTGGTATCATCTTGTCTTGCTTCTGTTCTTCGTGTTTCTTTATCAGTAAATGACGGGGAGTGCATGTGTGTGTGTGTGCGTGTGTGCGTGTGGTGTGTGTGTGTGTGGTGTGTGTGTGTGTGTTGGGGTGTGTGTGTGTGTGTGTGTGTGTGTGTTGTGTGTGTGTGTGTGTGTGTGTGTGTGGTGCACACCTTCTCACTTGTGCTGCACATCTTCACGACGATAGTGACCTTTACTTCCTCACTCTCACGCTGAAGGCGACACCTTCTCTCCCAGTACTGACCTCTGACCGGTCCTCAGTACTGACCTTTGACCTGTAACAAACTGTATGGTGCGACGTGAGCCGTTACTGAGGAGTGTGTAACCTTGTATGTTTCAGGACATAGAGGCAGGTCTGGTGTCTTGGGTCGGAGCAAGGGTCTCCAAGGTCAGGCCGCGGTCATGATCTCCACCTCCCTTCCTGACCTCTCTAGGTCGGTCTCACAGGAGCAACTTCTTCACAGGACTCCAAGAAGGTCAGTTAAGATATAGGTATATATGTATGTGATATAGTAAATTTGTCTTCATGTAGGTGTGTTCGTGAACGTCTTAGTGATCTCGGCTTGACCCCCTGGTGTTGATAGGTGCCGCGTCAGACGACCCTGCCCACGTGCCTCAGCGCCACGCCTCCTTCAGAAGACAGCTATCCCAGCGCCTCGACGTGGACAGCATCCAGTTCGCCGTGCTGAACTTGGAGAAGAAGGACGACCTCGGACTCCTCAAGGTCGGTGCTTTGGTCCGCTACTGTCTTGATGTGGGGCTGGTGTTGTGTACCTCTCTCTCACCCCCTCCTCCCCACCACACCTTGCTACCCCTACCACACCTGACTACACATGGCGACCCCACCACACACCTGCTACCCCAACACACCTGGCTGGTATTCCCGTGCCGACACCGTGGCTAACCTGAAAATCAACTCACATCTTACGAACCTCATGTAACTCTTCAAAAACGCTCTTCCCTCACCTGAAAACCAGCTGTACCTCACCTCACACCACCTACAGAGGAGCCTCACAAGCCCCCTCCCCCCTTTCCCGCCCATCTGTCTCTCATTCTCCCCCCTCACTTCCGTCTACCACCTCCACCTTACCGTCCCGCTTCTGTCTCCCCCCCAGCCGGAGTTGTACCGGAATGAGCTGGTGCGTCAGTCGTCAGTTGAGAGCAGCGGGGCAGGGTCTGACACCGAGGCTGTGGGGCGTCTCTCCTTCAGCCTCAAGTACGACTCCTCCATCGAGGGGCTCCTGGTGAAGGTGAGTGGCATCACTATATATATATATTATATATATATATATATATATAATATATATATAGTGTGTACTCACCTAGTTGTACTCACCTAGTTGTGCTTGCGGGGGTTGAGCTCTGGCTCTTTGGTCCCGCCTCTCAACCGTCAATCACCAGGTGTACAGTTTCCTGAGCCTATTGGGCTATTGTGTGTGTGTGTGTGTGTGTGTTGTGTGTGTTGTGTGTGTGTGTGGTGTGGTGTGTGTGTGTGTGGTGTGTGTGTGTGGTGTGGTGTGTATTCAGAAAATAAGCATGTGATTAAAAATGTGACAATGTCAGACCACGGAGAAAAATGAAACAGGAATTTCCTTAAGTACTTTCGTATTTTAATACATCTTCAGAAGGAGTGAAGGAAGGAGTGACTCCTTCTGAAGATGTATTAATATACGAAATATATTTCATTTTTCCTCCGTGGTCTGACATTGTCATTATATATATATATATATATATCTATATATATATATATATATATATATATATATATATATATATATATATATTTGTGTGTGTGTGTGTGGTCACATATATATATATGTGACCACATTATATGTATTTACTATCAGGTGAACAGAGCCATTAGTCGAAAGGAAAGATGGAACCCGCGATACCCGACTGGGAGTGGAGAAGGCGCCACCTCCGCCACGAAACCCCACACACCACTATTGGCTCCAGGGGCCAGATTCACGAGCAGTTACGCAGCACTTATGAACCTGTACATCTTTTCTCAATCTTTGGCGGCTTTGTTTCAATTATAAACAGTTAATGAGCTCCGAAGCACCAGGAGGCTGTTTATAACAATAACAACAGTTGATTGGCAAGTTTTCATGCTTGTAAAACTGTTTAATAAATGTAACCAAGCCGTCAAAGATTGAGAAAGATGTACACGTTCGTAAGTGCTTGCGTAACTGCTTCGTGAATCTGGCCACACAGGATAACAGAATACACTAGCAGTGACCACATCACAGGATAACGAGTACACTAGCATGACCACAACACAGGATAACAGAATACACTGGCAGTGACCACAACACAGGATAACAGAATACACTAGCAGTGACCACATCACAGGATAACAGAGTACACTAGCAGTGACCACAACACAGGATAACAGAGTACACTGGCAGTGACCACAACACAGGATAACAGAGTACACTAGCAGTGACCACACACAGGATAACAGAATACACTGGCAGTGACCACAACACAGGATAACAGAATACACTAGCAGTGACCACATCACAGGATAACAGAGTACACTAGCAGTGACCACAACACAGGATAACAGAGTACACTAGCAGTGACCACAACACAGAATAACAGAATACACTAGTAGTGACCACAACACAGGATAACAGAGTACACTAGCTGGCAGTGACCACATCACAGGTTAACAGAGTACACTAGCAGTGACCACAACACAGGATAACAGATTACACTAGCTGGCAGTGACCACATCACCATCAATCACTGTGTCACGGGCACTCAATATATGGACTAACCGACACATTCCCGAGTACCAACAGACACTGATTGCTTAACCTACAAATATGAGAATGTTTCCATGTGAAATTTGTAGTCGATATAAACAAACACAAAAATGCCTAACTCGAGGTCAATTATTTGGACCAATGCGCTTGGTGAAAGTAGTTTAAAAACAACCATTAGGTACCGGCAACTGGTTGTATGTAAGAGCAGGTGTGTGTGTGTGTGTGTGTGTGTGTGTGTGTGTGTGTGTGTGTGTGTGTGTGTGTGTGTGTGTGTGTGTGTGTGTGTGTGTGTGTGTGTGTGCGTGCGTGCGTGCGTAAAATATGGTTTCCTACTGCCAACTACTGATCTTCCCAAAAATACAAAACAAAAAATAGCCACAATAAGTTCCAAGTACCTATTTACTGTTAGGTGAACAGAGACTTCAGGCGCAAGAAAATGTTGCCCAAACATTTCTATCTTATAATTTGGGTATGACTGTGGAGAGTGGGTGGCCGGCAACCGTCCTCTACCCACAATGCCCTAAGGGGCACCAGGGCGCCAATTCACTCCCGCCAATGTTCCTGAACGTGCTCAGGAATATTGGCGGGAATGTTGTCATGTGCGCCCACCGGGTAGGCTGGGTGACGGGGGACCTGATATCTCACCCACTCACCCATGGCTCTCCATGAGAGCTCTTAAACAAATATACAAATTATTCATTGGTGTAAGACGACCTGTATTACTCATTTGGACGAGTGACTTGTCCCTCCCGGGCCGCTCATCCTGGTCATCCCCCTCAGGCACGACCCTTCATCATGCTGGCCAAGGTGAGCCTCACCACTCCACTTAATGACCCCGCCAACCTTGACCATTTGGGCGAGAGGTCGGTGTAGGTCCCCTCCCTCAGGTGGCCGGTCTAGCAAGCCTCGGTGTCCCATCTGAGGTGTCCAGTGCCTAACGTGTGTGTGTCTCCACCAGGTGGTGCAGGCCCACGATCTCCCAGTTAAGGACGTCAGCGGCTCCTCTGACCCTTACGTCAAGGTGTACCTCCTCCCCGACCGCAAGAAGAAGTTCTGCACCAAGGTCCACCGTCGCAACCTCAACCCAGAGTTCAACGAGACCTTTGTCTTCAGGTAGGAGGCAAGGAGAGAGGGAGGGAGGATGAGCGTCTTCACGGCTTAACACACGACACTCAAACCTTTTGCCCTATAAGCATCTTTTATTAAGTAATACATAGGCATGTGTCGTTGTATATAATTCTTATATATGCTGAAGTATGCCATAGGAAATCCCGAGAGGTTTTCATCGTTAATCATCATACTCAACATATTTTTTTCTGAATTGTTTGAATAAGTTAAACTCTCGCTTCTTATTTGTATCTTGTATTCAGTGTGTCGACACTTCTATGTTTGGTGTGTTTGGCGTATCTCCTATATTAAATCACAAGTAATCACACCGAGATTTGTTGTGGCCCAAAACGTTTATTTTCCCTGTCCAGCCCAACCACTTGGGCTGGACGGTAGAGCGACGGTCTCGCATCATGCAGGTCGGCGTTCAATCCCCGACCGTCCAAGTAGTTGGGCATCATTCCATTCCCTCCGTCCCATTCCAAATCCTTATCCTGATCCCTTCCAAGTGCTATATAGTCGTAATGGCTGGGCGCTTTCCCCTAATAGTTCCATTCGATTTCCATTCTGTCACAGAGCCCTGTCCATGACCTGGTGTAAACCTATGTTGTGCCTGTACCCCGCAGCGCTCAGATGGCAGAGCTCCAGGAGAGGACGCTGCAGTTCAGTGTGTACGACTTCGACCGCTTCTCTCGTAACGACCTGATCGGGCAGGTGGTGGTGCGGGGCGTGGCCGACCACTGCCAGCCGGACGAGGAAGTCCAGTACCTCATGGATATACTCAACACCAAACACGTGAGTACTTGACCTCTATACTCATGCCCGCCCGTCACCAGCCTAGCACGTGACAAGCGCCCCATCACCAGCCTAGCACGTGACAAGCGCCCCCATCACCAGCCTAGCACGTGACAAGCGCCCCCATCACCAGCCTAGCACGTGACAAGCGCCCCATCACCAGCCTAGCACGTCACAAGCGCCCCATCACCAGCCTAGCACGTCACAAGCGCGTCCGTCACCAGCCTAGCACGTGACAAGCGCGTCCATCACCAGCCTAGCACGTGACAAGCGCGTCCGTCACCAGCCTAGCACATGACAAGCGCGTCCGTCACCAGCCTAGCACGTGACAAGCGCGTCCATCACCAGCCTAGCACGTGACAAGCGCGTCCGTCACCAGCCTAGCACGTGACAAGCGCGTCCGTCACCAGCCTAGCACGTGACAAGCGCGTCCATCACCAGCCTAGCACGTGGCAAGCGCGTCCATCACCAGCCTAGCACGTGACAAGCGCGTCCGTCACCAGCGTAGCACGTGACAAGCGCCCCCATCACCAGCCTAGCACGTGACAAGCGCGTCCATCACCAGCCTAGCACGTGACAAGCGCGTCCATCACCAGCCTAGCACGTGACAAGCGCCCCCATCACCAGCCTAGCACGTGACAAGCGCGTCCATCACCAGCCTAGCACGTGACAAGCGCGTCCATCACCAGCCTAGCACGTGACAAGCGCGTCCGTCACCAGCGTAGCACGTGACAAGCGCCCCCATCACCAGCCTAGCACGTGACAAGCGCGTCCATCACCAGCCTAGCACGTGACATGCGCGTCCATCACCAGCCTAGCACGTGACAAGCGCCCCCATCACCAGCCTAGCACGTGACAAGCGCGTCCATCACCAGCCTAGCACGTGACAAGCGCGTCCGTCACCAGCGTAGCACGTGACAAGCGCCCCCATCACCAGCCTAGCACGTGACAAGCGCGTCCATCACCAGCCTAGCACGTGACAAGCGCCCCCATCACCAGCCTAGCACGTGACAAGCGCCCCATCACCAGCCTAGCACGTGACAAGCGCCCCCATCACCAGCCTAGCACGTGACAAGCGCCTCCATCACCAGCCTAGCACGTGACAAGCGCCCCCATCACCAGCCTAGCACGTGACAAGCGCCCCCATCACCAGCCTAGCACGTGACAAGCGCCTCCATCACCAGCCTAGCACGTGACAAGCGCCCCATCACCAGCCTAGCACGTGACAAGCGCCCCCATCACCAGCCTAGCACGTGACAAGCGCCCCCATCACCAGTCTAGCACGTGACAAGCGCCCCCATCACCAGCCTAGCACGTGACAAGCGCCCCCATCACCAGCCTAGCACGTGACAAGCGCCTCCATCACCAGCCTAGCACGTGACAAGCGCCCCCATCACCAGCCGAACCAGCCAACCAACCAACCAACCAGCCAACCAGCCAACCAAACCAACCAACCAACCAACCAACCAGCCAACCAACCAACCAACCAACCAACCAGCCAACCAACCCACCAACCAACCAACCAACCAACAACCAACCAACCAACCAACCAACCAGCCAGCCAGCCAACCGCGGATTTTGGAGCTATCAGTAATGTCAAAATAACGGAAATGTGTACCGAAATGTGTGAAGAAAAGTTGTTTTAAAATAATAGCTTGCTGACTGACTGACTGACTTGACGCTTCCTCGTCAAGGCTTGACAAAGACCGATGATTGGGACTTGTCACGGTGTAACAGGTGGAAAATTACTTGGGTATATATTTAGTGTAAGAGTGAGAGGAACTCAAGATCATCGCAAGGAGGCAGCACTAAGCCAGTACGACTATATTAGCACTTGGAAGGAGGAATAGGACTAAGGATCTGGGATATGGACGGAGGGAATGGACATGGTGCCAATCTACTTGACAGTCGGGGATGAACGCCGACTGCATGAATTGCGTAGCGTTGCTCGTACCGTCCAGCAACAAGTGGCATTTGTTATCTAGTACTAAAAGGTTATATGGTGAGGTTTGAAACAATGGTACTGGAGATGTCATGGTGACTGTGTACTGGTAGAGTGTCCCCCGGTACTGGGGACACCACCGGACACCTGTCCTAGTGACTGTGTACTGGTAGAGTGTCCCCCGGTACTGGGGACACCACCGGACACCTGTCCTGGGTGACTGTGTACTGGTGGTAGGTCCCCCGGTACTGGGGACACCACCGGACACCTGTCCTGGTGACTGTGTACTGGCAGAGTGTCCCCCGGTACTGGGGACACCACCAGACACCTGTCCTAGTGACTGTGTACTGGTGGTAGTGTCCCCGGTACTGGAACACCACCGGACACCTGTCCTAGTGACTGTGTACTGGTGGTAGTGTCCCCCGGTACTGGGGACACCACCAGACACCTGTCCTAGTGACTGTGTACTGGTGGTAGTGTCCCCCGGTACTGGGAACACCACCGGACACCTGTCCTAGTGACTGTGTACTGGTGGTAGTGTCCCCCGGTACTGGGGACACCACCGGACACCTGTCCTAGTGACTGTGTACTGGTAGTAGTGTCCCCCGGTACTGGGGACACCACCGGACACCTGTCCTGGTGACTGTGTACTGGTGGTGGTGTCCCCCGGTACTGGGGACACCACCGGACACCTGTCCTGGTGACTGTGTATGGTAGTAGTGTCCCCCGGTACTGGGAACACCACCGACACCTGTCCTGGTGACTGTGTACTGGTGGTAGTGTCCCCCGGTACTGGGGACACCACCGGACACCTGTCAAGGTGCAATCCACCTGCAACATAAATGTTTCCAACGCTGCCAATCAGGATTGAACGTAAACAAAACCTTTGGATGGCATACAGTGCAATGCTCCGCCCTTCCTTTCCTGCTGTCTCCACTTTCCCCTTTCCGTTCTCCCTCTCATCCACCCCCTCCCCCCCCCCTCCAGCCTCAGCCCTCTCCAGGGTCCAAGATGGCGGCTCACACTCGCTATCATTAAGTTCACACCAGGACGTCTTTATCCTTTCTCTTTATATCCGAATGTTTTTGTGCTATCCTGTTTGGGTGTGGCTTGGGTGTGGTTGGGGTGTGGTTTGGGGGTGTGGCTTGGGTGTGGTTGGGGTGTGGCTTGGGTGTGTTGCTGGCTTCGTCGCCGCTCCTTGTGCTGGTAATCACATGTTTCTCTGCCCATGTCTCCTTGTCTAACTTGTTATATATATATATATATATATATATATATATATATATACATATATATATTATATATATATTCGTGTAGTTAGGTGTAGTTATGTATAGTGTGTGGTTGGTGATCTTTATGAGTATCTCTCTATGTAATATATTTATATACTAAATCTGTAATATATATACATATACCGAGAAATGCTGGCCTAAGACGCTTTGCGTAATGGTTGGCTTCATTAGTTTGGCTAATTCCTGCGCTATAGTTGTGTGTTACTGTTAATGTTCTTTGTGCACACATTCTTAGGAGTATACATTGTTATTATATTATTATTATTATTATTATTATTATTATTATTATTATTATATATTATTAATCATGATTATATGTCATGTGTGTTGTTGTATCTGCCTTCCTCTCTCTCTCCTCTCTCTCTCTCTCTCTACCTCTCCTCCTCTCTCTCTCTCTCTCTCTCTCCTCTCTCTCTCCTCTCCTCTCTCTCTCTCCTCTCTCTCTTCCCTTTCTTCCGGTGTGGGAGAGCCTTACACTGGGTTTTCTTACCCCCCACACCACCTGTTGCGTCCTCCCCCCCTGTTGCTCCCCCACCCCACCCACCAAAATTACGCCCCCCCCACCTGCTGCGTCCCCCCCCTCCCTCCTCCACCAAGTAACACCAAAGGTTGCCCACTCTCTACACAGGCACCAAAAAATCGCTTGCATTATTTAAAATCCCGCTTGAAAGACAAGCTATTGTGGCTTAAATTGTGCCTTAAAGGCGAGAATCTCCATAAATATTCACACGGTAATGCCTGTATGAGTGCCTGCGTGGTCGATACGCCCTTGTTGTCCGCGTCGGGTGGTCGGGGCACGAGAGGAAGCGCGCTGATTGGTGGAGCGGCGATGACGTCAACACTAAAGAGGAATGGTTGAGTGGTGGAGACCATTTGCGTAATTTTGGTAAGACCTTCACCCCCACCCCCCACCCCACGTCAGTGTGAGGCGCGGGTAGTGAGGATACATGAGGTCCTACTACTCTCATGAATGTAAATTACATACTATCACGCTTAAATAGTCATCCTACAACTACGTAATAACCGTACTATTAACACAACCCCTTGTAGCCGGCTACTATTTCCTCCTATTACTATTCACACGACCATTGACTGCGGAGTACGAGTCACGTGACATTCATTCATTGTCACGTCAGTCATTGAGTCACTTTATCAATGGGCCATCTCTCCACGTTTAGTGACTCATGTCAACAATGAATCAACCCAATGTTTTAATGCAATGAATCAACCCATGTTTACTCTCCTGCCTTTACTCCTCAGTATGTCGGTGGTAAAACTCACTATTGGAATTG
>WNGS01163002.1:8107801-8131244 GCA_020271785.1 Procambarus virginalis | reverse complement strand
TACAATTGACATTTAGCATCCAACGACATGAAAATAAATACAGATTCAGTCCAGCTGATTTAAAACAGCTGATTCAGTCCAGCTGATCTAAAAAGCTGATTCAGTCCAGCTGATCTAAAAAGCTGATTCAGTCCAGCTGATCGAAAACAGCTGATTCAGACCAGTTGATCGAAAACAGCTGATTCAGTCCAGCTGATCTGGATCAGCTGATTCAGTCCAGCTGATCTAAAACAGCTGATTCAGTCCAGCTGATCTAAAACAGCTGATTCAGTCCAGCTGATCAAAAACAGCTGATTCAGTCCAGCTGATCTAAACCAGCTGATTCAGTCCAGCTGATCTAACCAGCTGATTCAGTCCAGCTGAACGGTTCTCGTGCTTCAAGCGGAGTCCAATAAAGGAGAGCTTGTTAGCACTTCAGACGAGCGTCGTTGGGTAGTTAGTAGCTGGCTTGGGCCCAATTAGTCTTTCTAGGGAGTTAGGGAAGGTGGCGGCATCATTAGGCGTTCCGACAGGTCATGTTTTGTCATGTGGTGAACGTCAAGAAAAAGTCAGTGTATTTTGAGCGGTGTTGAGGATGTATTTTGAGCGGTGTGAGGTGTATTTTGAGCGTGTGAGGTGTATTTTGAGCGGTGTGAGGTGTATTTTGAGCGGTGTGAGGGTATTCTGAGCGGTGTGAAGGTGTATCTGAGCGGTGTGAGGTGTATTTTCAGCGGTGTGAGGTGTATTTTCAGCGGGTGAGGTGTATTTTCAGCGGTGTGAGGTGTATTTTCAGCGGTGTGAGGTGTATTTTCAGCGGTGTGAGGATGTATTTTGAGCGGTGTGTGTACTCACCTAGTTGAGTACAACTTGACTAGATGAGGGGGTTGGCGGGGGTTGAGCTTTGGGCTCTTAGGTCCCGCCTCTCAACCGTAACGTGTGTGTGTGTGTGTGTGTGTGTGTGTGTGAATGTGTGTGTGGTGTGTGTTGTGTGGTGTGTGTGTGTGTGTGTGTGTGTGTGTGTGGCCCCTTACCACGTGTGAGACACTAAGCCTAACGCTCCCTCCTCCTATCCCCTCTCCCCCGGACAGAGTCGTCGAGCATGGTGGCAGGATACGTCGTGCTGGGCCTCGTGGCTGTCGCTGTCCTCGTCCTCGTCGTCCTCGTTCTGGCCAAGTCCTCTCCTGGCACCATCTTCTCCAGGGTGAGTCTCCTAGCAGCTGGGAGGTCAGGGGTGAGTCTCCTAGCAGCTGGGAGGTCAGGGTGAGTCTCCTAGCAGCTGGGAGGTCAGGGGTGAGTCTCGTAGCAGCTGAGAGGTCAGGGTGAGTGTCCTAGCAGCTGGGAGGTCAGGGGTGAGTCTCCTAGCAACTGGAGGTCAGGGGTTAGTCTCCTTGCAACTGGGAGGTCAGGGGGATGAGTCTCCTAGCAGCTGGGGGGTCAGGGGGTGAGTCTCCTAGCAGCTGGGGGTCAGGGGGTGAGTCTCCTAGCAGCTGGGGGTCAGGGGTGAGTCTCCTAGCAGCTGGGAGGTCAGGGGTGAGTGTCCTAGCAGCTGGGGGTCAGGGGTGAGTGTCCTAGCAGTTGGGAGGTGAGGGGTGAGTCTCCTAGCAGCTGGGAGGTCAGGGTGAGTCTCCTAGCAGCTGGGAGGTCAGGGGTGAGTGTCCTAGCAGCTGGGGGGTCAGGGTGAGTGTCCTAGCAGTTGGAGGTGAGGGTGAGTCTCCTAGCAGCTGGGAGGTCAGGGGGTGAGTCTCCTAGCAGCTGGGAGGTCAGGGGTGTGTCCTAGCAGCTGGGAGGTCAGGGGTGAGTGTCCTAGCAGCTGGGGGTCAGGGTGAGTGTCCTAGCAGCTGGGAGGTCAGGGTGAGTCTCCTAGCAGCTGGGAGGTCAGGGTGAGTCTCCTAGCAGCTGGGAGTCAGGGTGAGTCTCCTAGCAGCTGGGAGGTCAGGGGTGAGTGTCAGCAGCTAGGGGGGTCAGGGGTGAGTGTCCTAGCAGTTGGGAGGTGAGGGGTGAGTCTCCTAGCAGCTGGGAGGTCAGGGGGTGAGTTTCCTAGCAGCTGGGAGATCAGGAGGTGAGTCTCCTAGCAGCTGGGAGATCAGGGGTGAGTCTCCTAGCAGCTGGGAGATCAGGGGGGGGTGTCCTCCAAGCAGATGGGGGGTCAGGGGTGAGTCTCCTAGCAGCTGGGGTCAGGGGTAAGTCCTCTAGCAGCTGGGAGGTCAGGGGTAAGTGTCCTAGCAGCTGAGAGGTCAGGGGTGAGTGTCCTAGCAGCTGGGAGGTCAGGGTGAGTCTCCTAGCAGCTGGGAGGTCAGGGGTGAGTCTCCTAGCAGCTGGGAGGTCAGGTGAGTGTCCTAGCAGCTGGAGGTCAGGGGTGAGTGTCCTAGCAGCTGAGAGGTCAGGGGTGAGTGTCCTAGCACTGGAGGTCAGGGTGAGTCTCCTAGCAGCTGGGAGGTCAGGGGGAGTCTCCTAGCAACTGGGAGGTCAGGGGTGAGTCTCCTAGCAGCTGGGAGGTCAGGGGTGAGTCTCCTAGCAACTGGGAGGTCAGGGGGTGAGTCTCCTAGCACTGGGAGGTCAGAGGCGAGTCTCCTAGCAACTAGGAGGTCAGGGCGAGTCTCCTAGCAACTAGGAGCCGCTAACCAACTAGGATGCTCACTTGCCTCCTGGCCGCGTTTCTTGCCCGTGACTCTTTGAAAAGTTGGAAGATGCTGGGCTCAGCATTCTCCAGCTTGTGTTCCCTGGGAGCTGGACGGTCCTAGCGGCGATCACCCAGGAGGTAAATGGTGTTATCCTAGCTCGTCTCCCAGCATGTCCTTGGCGGACGCGTAACACGTAAGTGACTCTTTGTCGACACCAGAATTAAGGAGCCGGCGGTTTAAAGGCGCGGGCGCGCACGCATGCACGCACACACAACACACACACACACACACGCACACACACACACACCACACACACACACACACACACACACACACACACACACACACACACCAAGGATCGGTGCTGGGACCAATTCCATTTCTGGTATACGTTAACGACATGTTTACATGAGTAGAATCCTACATGTCGATGTTCGCGGATGACGCAAAGTTGATGAGAAGAGTTGTGACAGATGAGGATTGTAGAATCTGGAAGTTAGACAGCTGCTACGGGCTGCTTCCTGGGGGGGAGGGGGGTTTGCGTGTGTGTGTGTGTGTGTGTTAGAGTACATGTAGTAGACATAAATAGAAAAACATAAATTAGTTAGAAAGGCGGGGTCCATGAGCAAATAGCTCGATTCTGTAGACACAAATAGTTTATAACAACAGTAAATACACACAAATGACCACAATGACGAGAGCGGCGCGGGCATCGTCTCCCACGTCACCAACGTCACACACCTCTGTAGGAGACACGAGCCTCGTTATCTGTTTATGTGTCTCCTGGGAGGGAGGCAGGCAGGGTGTCTGGGAGAGAGGGAGGCAGGGAGCCAGGCAGGGAGACAGGCAGGGAGACAGGCAGGGTGTCTGAGAGAGAGGGAGGCAGGGAGCCAGGCAGGGAGACAGGCAGGGTAGCAGGGAGACAGGGAGGGAGGCAGGGAGCCAGGGAGGGAGACAGGCAGGGTGTCTGAGAGAGAGGGAGGCAGGGTGGCAGGTAGACAGGGAGACAGGGAGGGAGGCAGGGTGGCAGGGAGTCAGGGAGGGAGACAGGGAGCCAGGGAGACAGGGAGGGAGGCTGGTAGGAGACCGCCAATCTTGACAGACAGCACAAAGCTGATGAGAAAAGTGAAAACCGAAGAACACTACAGAACGTTACAGGACGTTCTTGACCAACTCAGGAGTGGTCAAACAAATAGTTACTGGAATTAAGTTGTAACAGGTGTAGGGTAAAGACGCTGGGAAGGGTAGGAAGGAGAGCAAGAGGTATCTACGCCACGAGGGGAAGACAGCTACAGGAATTAGCAAAAGAAGAAGGTTAGGGAGTGGATATAATTCCAATACTAACACCAGAGGCACACATAAACCGGGTAACATCTGCAGCATATGAGACGTTGGCAAGCATTAGCACTATCATATCACCTTGTCAAGCATGAAATCAAAATTTAAAAGGTACAAAGGCTTCCAACAAGATTAGTGACAGAGCAAGGAGGATTAAGCGTTGAGTATAGGTTAGGAGAACTAGATTAGACCACCCTAGAGAACAGAAGAAACAGGAGATATGATCACATCATACGAGATACTGAGAGGAACAGACGATGTGGACAAGGACAACCTCTTTAAATTCAGAGAAAGTAGAACGAGAGGACATAATTGGAAGCTGGATACATAAATGAGTCAAAGAAATGTTAGGAAATACTCGAACATTACATGAGTGCAATGTACTGAAAGAAGAAGCTATAGAAGCCACCTCCAGCCACAACTCTAACACCAAATCTGACCAAAAATTAAAACGTCACATTAGTTCAATTATAACGTAAGACGTACCAAGAGGCTAGCAGAGGGGGGGCGGGGGCATAAAGAGCAATGCCTGGTAGTGAGTGATAGGTAAGTATTGGATAGGATAGGATAGTAGGTATTGGTTGACCCAGCGTCTACTGCAGGTACTATGAACCTAGCCAGAACCCGTGTCAGCCCTCTCCCTCCTCCCGGAGGGTATCGACGCCCCGGCTGGATAATTAAGGAGACCATGTTCTTCCTGGTGCCTGGGGCCAGAGATTAATACAGGGCGGCCGAGGCCGACCTTGAAATAACCAATAATTATTGACAACATTTTCCCCACAGATGAGCTTTGCGGAACGGCCGCCAGCACCAGTCGTGGCGCTAGTGTCTCACAGGTCATTATTGTCAACGGTAATCCTATTATCTGTCTGAAGGCTGCCATAATGACCATGTCCCACTCACGGGGTACACTAGTGACGATCATGTTGGTAACATGTGTATCACCGCCCGATGGCCACGTAAACATCCACACTTACTTCCTGGAATTTGTAGCTGGTATCATCTTGTCTTGCTTCTGTTATCTTCGTGTTTCTTTATCAGTAAATGACGGGGAGTGACAGGTGTGTGTGTGTGTGTTTGTGTGTGTGTGTGTGTGTGTGTGTGTGTGTGTGTGTGTGTGTGTGTGTGTGTGTGTGTGTGTGTGTGTGTGTGTGTGTGTGCGTGTGTGTGTGTGTGTGTGTGTGTGTGTGTGTGTGTGTGTGTGTGTGTGTGTGTGTGTGTGGTGCACACCTTCTCACTTGTGCTGCACATCTTCACGACGATAGTGACCTTTACTTCCTCACTCTCACGCTGAAGGTGACACCTTCTCTCCCAGTACTGACCTCTGACCGGTCCTCAGTACTGACCTTTGACCTGTAACAAACTGTATGGTGCGACGTGAGCCGTTACTGAGGAGTGCGTAACCTTGTATGTTTCAGGACATCGAGGCAGGTCTGGTATCTTGGGGCCGGAGCAAGGGTCTCCAAGGTCAGGCCGCGGTCATGATCTCCACCTCCCTGCCTGACCTCTCTAGGTCGGTCTCACAGGAGCAACTTCTTCCACAGGACTCCAAGAAGGTCAGTTTAAGATATAGGTATGTATGTATGTGATATAGTCAATTTGTCTTCATATAGGTGTGTTCGTGAACGTCTTAGTAATCTCGGCTTGACCCCCTGGTGTTGATAGGTGCCGCGTCAGACGACCCTGCCCACGGTGCCTCAGCGCCACGCCTCCTTCAGAAGACAGCTGTCCCAGCGCCTCGACGTGGACAGCATCCAGTTCGCCGTGCTGAACTTGGAGAAGAAGGACGACCTCGGACTCCTCAAGGTCGGTGCTTTGGTCCGCTACTGTCTTGATGTGGGGCTGGTGTTGTGTACCTCTCTCTCTCTCACCCCCTCCTCCCCTCCACACCTTGCTACCCCTACCACACCTGACTACACATGGCGACCAAACCACACACCTGCTACCCCAACACACCTGGCTGGTATTCCCGCTGCCGACACCGTGGCTAACCTGAAAATCAACTCACATCTTACGAACCTCATGTAACTCTTCAAAAACGCTCTTCCCTCACCTGAAAACCAGCTGTACCTCACCTCACACCACCTACAGAGGAGCCTCACAAGCCCCCTCCCCCCTTTCCCGCCCATCTGTCTCTCATTCTCCCCCCTCACTTCCGTCTACCACCTCCACCTTACCGTCCCGCTTCTGTCTCCCCCCCAGCCGGAGTTGTACCGGAATGAGCTGGTGCGTCAGTCGTCAGTTGAGAGCAGCGGGGCAGGGTCTGACACCGAGGCTGTGGGGCGTCTCTCCTTCAGCCTCAAGTACGACTCCTCCATCGAGGGGCTACTGGTGAAGGTGAGTGGCATGACTGAAAACTCACACCCCAGAAGTGACTCGAACCCATACTGCCAGGAGCAACGCAACTGGTATGTACAGGGACGCCTTAATCCGCTTGACCTTGTACATACCAGTTGCGTTGCTCCTGACAGTATGGGTTCGAGTCACTTCTGGGGTGTGAGTGTTCAGTTGCATATAGTCCTGGGGACCATTCAGGCTTGTTCGCATATATATATATATATATATATATATATATATATATATATATTAGGAGTTAGGAGTCGCCTAACACCCACCCTGGTATGTATTTACTATCAGGTGAACAGAGCCATTAGTCGAAAGGAAAGATGGAACCCGCGATACCCGACTGGGAGTGGAGAAGGAAGCCAACTCCGCCACGAAACCCCACACCAGCCACTATTGGCTCCAGGAGCCAGATTCACGAAGCAGTTACGCAAGCACTTATGAACCTGTACATCTTTTCTCAATCTTTGGCGGCTTTGTTTATAATTATTTAACAGTTAATGAGCTCCGAAGCACCAGGAGGCTGTTTATAACAATAACAACACTTGATTGGCAAGTTTTCATGCTTGTAAACTGTTTAATAAATGTAACCAAAGCCGTCAAAGATTGAGGAAAGATGTACACGTTCGTAAGTGCTTGCGTAACTGCTTCGTGAATCTGGCCACACAGGATAACAGAATACACTAGCAGTGACCACAACACAGGATAACAGAGTACACTAGCAGTGACCACAACACAGAATAACAGAATACACTAGCAGTGACCACAACACAGGATAACAGAGTACACTAGCTGGCAGTGACCACATCACAGGTTAACAGAGTACACTAGCAGTGACCACAACACAGAATAACAGAGTACACTAGCAGTGACCACAACACAGGATAACAGAGTACACTAGCAGTGACCACAACACAGGATAACAGAGTACACTAGCAGTGACCACAACACAGAATAACAGAGTACACTAGCAGTGACCACAACACAGAATAACAGAGTACACTAGCAGTGACCACAACACAGGATAACAGATTACACTAGCTGGCAGTGACCACATCACCATCAATCACTGTGTCACGGGCACTCAATATATGGACTAACCGACACATTTCCCGAGTACCAACAAACACTGATTGCTTTACCTACAAATATGAGAATGTCTCCATGTGAAATTTGTAGTCGATATAAACAAACACAAAAATGCCTAACTCGAGGTCAATTATTTGGACCAATGCGCTTGGTGAAAGTAGTTTAAAAACAACCATTAGGTACCGGCAACTGGTTGTATGTAAGAGCAGGTGTGTGTGTGTGTGTGTGTGTGTGTGTGTGTGTGTGTGTGTGTGTGTGTGTGTGTGTGTGTGTGTGTGTGTGGGTGTGTGTGTGTGTGTGTGTGTGCGTGCATGCGTAAAATATGGTTTCCTGCTGCCAACTACTGATCTTCCCAAAAATACAAAACAAAAAATAGCCACAATAAGTTCCAAGTACCTATTTACTGTTAGGTGAACAGAGACTTCAGGCGCAAGGAAATGTTGCCCAAACATTTCTGTCTTATAATTTGGGTATGACTGTGGAGAGTGGGTGGCCGGCAACCGTCCTCTACCCACAATGCCCTAAGGGGCACCAGGGCGCCAATTCACTTCCGCCAATATTCCTGAACGTGCTCAGGAATATTGGCGGGAATGTTGTCATGTGCGCCCACCGGGTAGGCTGGGTGACGGGTGACCTGATATCTCACCCACTCACACATGGCTCTCCATGAGAGCTCTTAAACAAATATACAAATTATTCATTGGTGTAAGACGACCTGTTTTACTCATTTGGACGAGTGACTTGTCCCTCCCGGGCCGCTCATCCTGGTCGTCCCCCTCAGGCACGACCTCTTCATCATGCTGGCCAAGGTGAGCCCTCACCACTCCACTTAATGACCCCGCCAACCTTGACCATTTGGGCGAGAGGTCGGTGTAGGTCCCCTCCCTCAGGTGGCCGGTCTAGCCAGGCTCGGTGTCCCATCTGAGGTGTCCAGTGCCTAACGTGTGTGTGTCTCCACCAGGTGGTGCAGGCCCACGATCTCCCAGTTAAGGACGTCAGCGGCTCCTCTGACCCTTACGTCAAGGTGTACCTCCTCCCCGACCGCAAGAAGAAGTTCTGCACCAAGGTCCACCGTCGCAACCTCAACCCAGAGTTCAACGAGACCTTTGTCTTCAGGTAGGAGGCAAGGAGAGAGGGAGGGAGGATGAGNGGCTAGGCCTGCATCAACCATACAACAGGTGGCTAGGCCTGCATCAGCCATACAACAGGTGGCTAGGCCTGCATCAACCATACAACAGGTGGCTAGGCCTGAAGCAACCATACAACAGGTGGCTAGGTCTGGAGCAACCATACAACATGTGGCTAGGCCTGCATCAACCATACAACAGGTGGCTAGGCCTGCATCAACCATACAACAGTGGCTAGGTCTGGAGCAACCATACAACATGTGGCTAGGCCTGCATCAACCATACAACAGGTGGCTAGGCCTGCATCAGCCATACAACAGGTGGCTAGGTCTGGAGCAACCATACAACAGGTGGCTAGGTCTGGAGCAACCATACAACAGGTGGCTAGGCCTGGAGCAACCACACAACATGTGGCTAGGTCTGGAGCACCACACAACAGGTGGCTAGGCCTGAAGCAACCACACAACAGGTGGCTAGGTCTGGAGCAACCACACAACAGGTGGCTAGGCCTGAAGCAACCATACAACAGGTGGCTAGGTCTGGAGCAACCACACAACAGGTGGCTAGGTCTGGAGCAACCACACAACAGGTGGCTAGGTCTGGAGCAACCATACAACAGGTGGCTAGGTCTGGAGCAACCATACAACAGGTGGCTAGGTCTGGAGCAACCACACAACAGGTGGCTAGGTCTGGAGCAACCACACAACAGGTGGCTAGGCCTGGAGCAACCACACAACAGGTGGCTAGGTCTGGAGCAACCACACAACAGGTGGCTAGGTCTGGAGCAACCACACAACAGGTGGCTAGGTCTGGAGCAACCACACAACAGGTGGCTAGGTCTGAAGCAACCATACAACAGGTGGCTAGGTCTGGAGCAACCATACAACAGGTGGCTAGGTCTGGAGCAACCACACAACAGGTGGCTAGGTCTGGATCAACCACACAACAGGTGGCTAGGCCTGGAGCAACCACACAACAGGTGGCTAGGTCTGGAGCAACCATACAACAGGTGGCTAGGCCTGAAGCAACCATACAACAGGTGGCTAGGCTGAAGCAACCATACAACAGGTGGCTAGGTCTGGAGCAACCACAACACCCAGGCATGGCTATGGTCTGGTGATAGTATGATTTTAGGCCATCGGTCCAACGTAAAAATTGCGGACCTTTGGCCAAATAATAATGCATTACAATATTGAAGCTTCGCTAGAAATATTGGCCATGCTTTTGATAAGTGACTTCAGCATCTGACAGGCGTTTAATTTGAGTGATTTATGACGCGTATGAGGCTTGGCCTGGTCGAGGACCGGGCCGCGGGGGATGCTAAGCCCCGAAATCATCTCAAGGTAACCTCAAGGTAACTGCCCCCCCCTTCGTCGAAGCAACCAAAGAAAATTCACTTCAAATCAGACACTTGTCAGAGCGTCAGATCGCGTCCGAGAATGATGGCCAATGATCGTAATTTGATCCACGGCTCAAATTACGATCTGTTGTTCGGTTGGGAACGGGAGCTAGAGCCCGTGAGGTGTTAGGGGGGGGGGGAGGATGATGATGTATGTGTTACTTGTGGTCACGTGTATATGTATGTACTTACCTAGACGTGCTGACAAGGTCAAGGTAGGCTGGTAACTGGTCTTCCGAATGTTGGTTAATACAATGACTCATTTCTCACAGTTTTGTCATGTTTATGGTTACATTTAAAACAAGGACTCGCATTAGCTTCAACAACTTCTACGTTTATACTTGTTCAACTTACTGACAACTTTAACTTTGAACAAGTTTTTTTCTGGTGTCTCTGTGATTCATTTGTCTCAAGTTTACTTTTGTTTCTTCACGTGTTCGTGTGTGTGTGTGTGTGTGTGTGTGTGTGTGTGTGTGTGTGTGTGTGTGTGTGTGTGTGTGTGTGTGTGTGTGTGTGTGTGTGTGTGTGTGTGTGTGTGTGTGTGTGAAAGGGGGATTTTGCGTGCGTGTTGCGTGCGTGTGTATGTGTGCGTATTGAGCAGACAGCAAGCAAAAATATTAACGGCGCCAATTCTCATCGGTGATTGGTTGGAGTGTTGGCGCCAAATATTTTTTGATGCGCTTCGTCTCCCTGATTGGCTGGATTGTCCTCCTGTCGTTAAACTTTTTGAAATCAAAATAATGGACAATACTACCTTTTAATATTACGTCATTTTTGTATAGCGTTACTTGTGTAAAGTGTCATACAGTTTTATGATGTATTTAGTGTATCTTACACGTGTGAATGGACTTTAATGTAATATATTTACATCACTTACTGCTTGCCAAAATTGAATAATTATAATAGTAGCCATAGGCTGTGTTTTTGCCATAGGCTGTGTTTTTGCCATAGGCTGTGTTTTTGCCATAGGCTGTGTTTTTGCCATAGGCTGTTTTTTGCCATAGGCTGTTTTTTGCCATAGGCTGTGGCATAGTGACATAATCTCTCTATCATGTTGACATAACCTGTGGTGTTGCCATATTTAGTACCATTAAACAAATCTTGCGTTTAGCAAATAACTGTACATACCTTATATATAGGGGTCCGTTATATAGGAGTACCGCCTCGGTGCCGTTGTGGAGGACCCAAAGCCTGGGAGGAGAGAATAAAAGGTATTCAGAGAAGACCTTATATAGATTCTCCTTGAATAACTGGTTGAGTATTTTCTTCTCCCACCAACACTACTGCTTTATGCAGTATGTAATATTTTACAGTGAACGGAGTTATTTTTAGCTGGCGAGTGTCGATAAGTTATCTATGTACTTAATGATACTGTTCGTATTAACCAACTGTTATTAGGGATGAATATTATCTGTTATTCGGGATTAAGGATTACACTGTTATTAAGGATTAGGATTACACTGTTATTAAGGATTAGGGATTACACTGTTATTAAGGATTAGGGATT
The DNA here is from genome assembly GCA_020271785.1 of Procambarus virginalis. NCBI lineage: Eukaryota > Metazoa > Arthropoda > Malacostraca > Decapoda > Cambaridae > Procambarus > Procambarus virginalis. Next base: position 8,119,841 of record WNGS01163002.1, on the reverse strand, counting down.
ACACTATCATTAGGGATTAGGGATTACACTGTTATTAGGGATTAGGGATATTAGGGTTCACATAGGTCTCCTTAGCAGTGTAGCTTAATTATGACTCCTCTATAGGGGATAGAAATAGCCTAAGCTACTCTATCCCTTTGAGATGTATTTCTTTCTTGTCTCAATAAACATTCTTGAACTTGATCTTGACTCCTCCATAGCTGATTTCTTCACCTCTATAGCAGGTGTCTTTGATGTCTTCTCCGGTAAGAACAATTATAGTGTGATTTCAGTTAAGAATTGTGTCGTTTGTTGATTTTGCGTTTAATGTAGTCATTGTGTATATTTTTCCTTGGTTTAAATGCATAAATTATCATTAGTTCGTAAATTAGTCTGGTAGTTAGGATAGAGCTGTATGGGTGGAAATGTGGTGACGGAATACGTGTGGTGGTCCGTGGGGGGGATACTGGTGGTGGTTACGTCCCCCTTACACGGAACTGATGTGGAGGAATTAGTGGCTTGCCATTTTCAGTGGATATTGCGAGGGGGTTCAGACCACACCCTGCTGTCTGTTACTGCACGCACACGCGAACACGCACACGCGAACACTCACACACGGTGGGTGGGACGCGAACAAGGGGACACAGGTGGAAACTGAGTACCCACATGAGCCACAGAGACGTTAGAAGGAACTTTTTCAGTGTCAGAGTAGTTAACGAATGGAATGCTTTAGACAGTGATGTGGTGGAGGCTGACTCCATACACAGTTTCAAATGTAGATATGATAGAGCCCAATAGGCTAAGGAATCTGTACACCAGTTGATTGACAGTTGAGAGGCGGGACCAAAGAGCCAAAGCTCAACCCCCGCAAGCACAAATAGGTGAGTACACGCGTACATGCACACGCGTACACATGCACGCATACGCGTGCATATACACACACACACGCAAGAACATGGAGAAACCACAGCAATAGCAGAACACCAGAGAGACGAGAGAGGTGCCAGAGGACCAGGAATGAATACTTCAGTGTGAGAAGAGAAGCAGAGAGACAGTGCGAGAATAACATAGCACCTAAAGTCAATCAACCTCATACTGCTTCACAGCCATATTAAGAGAGAGAGAACAAACAAACAGTGAAGGAACAGGTAAAGACACTGCGAATAAGGGCGGACAGCTTCACTGAGAGATGACAAAGTGTGCCAGGAACTCTCCAACAAGTGATTTTAAGACGTCTTCACAATAGAACATTATTTGATACATGTTAAATTCCTTAATAATCATGGCGTTCGATGTTTTCTGTATTGCAGTTTTGATATTATTTAAGTGAGACCTGTTACTGATATGGGAGAATCACGTTTAGTTAGGCTATGGGAGAATCACGTTTAGTTAGGCTATGGGAGAATCACGTTTAGTTAGGCTATGGGAGAATCACGTTTAGTTAGGCTATGGGAGAATCACGTTTAGTTAGGATATGGGAGAATCACGTTTAGTTAGGCTATGGTAGCCTTGCATTTAGTTAGGCTATGGTAGCCTTGCATTTAGTTAGGCTATGGTAGCCTTGCATTTAGTTAGGCTATGGTAGCCTTGCATTTAGTTAGGCTATGGTAGCCTTGCATTTAGTTAGGCTAGGGTAGCCTTGCATTTAGTTAGGCTAGGGTAGCCTTGCATTTAGTTAGGCTAGGGTAGCCTTGCATTTAGTTAGGCTATGGTAGCCTTGCATTTAGTTAGGCTAGGGTAGCCTTGCATTTAGTTAGGCTAGGGTAGCCTTGCATTTAGTTAGGCTAGGGTACCCGCAATTGTAGCCTGACTTCAGCTGTAATTTAGTAATTGTACCTACAGCTGAAGTTAGGCTATGCCACCTTCAAATATTACCGTCTTGAAAGTTAGGACAATTGAGAGATTTAGATTGATTTAAAGCTTCCCAAAACGGAGCTGAATTTCAATAAATCTCTAGAGTAAATCCGACTCGAATCTAAGAGTCTAAGCGACGACTTCGCTAACAAATATTAACAATAAAAAATGACCACGATTTCGTTTCGAGGTTATTTTGTTAGGTTAGGTTAGGTTAGGCTCTTGCAATAGCAGCCAAGCCGGAATGTCCAAGGTTAGGTTAGGTTAGGTTCTTGCAATAGCAGCCAAGCCGGAATGTCCAAGGTTAGGTTAGGTTAGGCTCTTGCAATAGCAGCCAAGCCGGAATGTCCAAGGTTAGGTTAGGTTAGGCTCTTGCAATAGCAGCCAAGCCGGAATGTCCAAGGTTAGGTTAGGTTAGGCTCTTGCAATAGCAGCCAAGCCGGTATGTCCAAGGTTAGGTTAGGTTAGGCTCTTGCAATAGCAGCCAAGCCGAAATGTCCAAGGTTAGGTTAGGTTAGGCTCTTGCAATAGCAGCCAAGCCGGAATGTCCAAGGTTAGGTTAGGTTAGGCTCTTGCAATAGCAGCCAAGCCGGTATGTCCAAGGTTAGGTTAGGTTAGGCTCTTGCAATAGCAGCCAAGCCGAAATGTCCAAGGTTAGGTTAGGTTAGGCTCTTGCAATAGCAGCCAAGCCGGAATGTCCAAGGTTAGGTTAGGTTAGGCTCTTGCAATAGCAGCCAAGCCGGTATGTCCAAGGTTAGGTTAGGTTAGGCTCTTGCAATAGCAGCCAAGCCGGAATGTCCAAGGCCGTGTTATTCATAGTGTTCAATGTTGCCATAATGGAAGTATTGCCGGAAAGAATGGCAATAAAAAGTCAGGGCCGGGACTCGCAACCTTTTTCTTTCACTTGTCGACATTGTGTGACATAAATCCATTTACTGCAGGGGGGAAAAAAGGCGTTGAAACTAGGTTGTGTAACGTAGTGGCGACGCGTCGCTTTGTGGAGCAGTCTGTCGGGCCAGCGTAGACACGTCGACAACACTCCAGTGTAGATAGGTCGACAACACTCCACCATAGACAGGTCGACAACACTCCACCATAGACAGGTCGACAACACTCCACCATAGACAGATCAACAACACTCCACCATAGACAGATCGACAACACTCCACCATAGACAGATCGACAACACACCACCATAAACAGATCGACAACACTCCACCATAGACAGATCAACAACACTCCACCATAGACAGATCGACAACACTCCACCATAGACAGCTCCACAACACTCCACCATAGACAGATCGACAACACTCCACCATAGACAGCTCCACAACACTCCACCATAGACAGATCGACAACACTCCACCATAGACAGGTCGACAACACTCCACCATAGACAGATCGACAACACTCCACCATAGACAGATCGACAACACTCCACCATAGACAGATCGACAACACTCCACCATAGACAGATCAACAACACTCCACCATAGACAGATCGACAACACTCCACCATAGACAGCTCCACAACACTCCACCATAGACAGCTCCACAACACTCCACCATAGACAGCTCCACAACACTCCACCATAGACAGCTCCACAACACTCCACCATAGACAGCTCCACAACACTCCACCATAGACAGATCGACAACACTCCACCATAGACAGATCGACAACACTCCACCATAGACAGATCGACAACACTCCACCATAGACAGATCGACACACAATCCGGTCTCACAAATCGACAATACGCACATAGACGGTGCCAGACAGAGAACCAGACGGACAGGTGGGCGCCAAGGCCAGGAACCGCGCCTCTAATGACCATAATTTAATTACCCCAGCACGCGTTATGAGCAGGTGGTCACTATAGGAAGGTGAACATTATAAACCGGTGACCGGTTAAAGACCAGGGGGGGGGGTGCCTTGACTCGTGATTGGCACTTATTAAATTGATTATTATTGGTCAAATTTTAATCCTGCTTTTTAATTGGCTAGCATCCTCCCATCTGTTTTGAAAGCTTATTTTGAAAATATTAAAGCTTGCTCTGCCGTGATTGGCTGGGATTTAACCGTTAGCTGGTGGCTTATTGGTTGGTGTGGCGTTGTGGCGCGCGGGTGTGGTTGGATAATGGTGTGGTTGGCACAGTGGCGTTACCATGCAAAGTGTGCGAGGAACTCTCCAACAAGGGATTCCAGGAGGTCATCACAATAGAACATTATTTGTGTTCTTTCTTTCACCTTTAGTCATGTCTCTCTCTTCCCTGTAATCCTTGTCCTGTGAAGCTTTGACTCTTCCAACCTGACGGTTAGGCACGTTTTCTTTCACCGTATGTTTCTGTTCACCCTGAAGTAAAAAAAAAAAGGTACTCGTGCGTTCGGCCACTCTTTGAGGGTTGCATCCTGGGAGAAGGTGATGAGGAATTGATCTTGGTCAAGCGTGGTGAATATTTTTGAGAACGTGTGCCCACACTGACAGTAATCTTAATAATAATTTGACGTGCCCGTGGGGTATGTTAAGCCACAAATCATAATTTGTTATTATATTTGTCTTTCACTATTTTATTTATGGAGAAAGAGAACATAGTGCAAGGTGCATGGAGCCCTGGCTGTCTGGGTTCGAATCCTTCAGGGGTGAGAAGTTTTCTCCTCACTCTTCACCAGGAAGCAACCCACAACAGTTGCTTAACTCCCAGATACCTATTTATTGCGCGATGAAGAGGTACATCAGAGGAAAGGGAACGTGCCAAACCGTTTCTGTCCTGCCAGAGGATTGAATCCAGGTCCCTTGAGTGTAGGTAAAGGACGTAGGCCACTGGACTACAGGACCCCCATATGATAGAGCTTGATGGTAACAAGAAACATTTAGTGTCTGAAGAATCAGGCGTGAACAAGCTGATTCAGGAACAAGGTGGTTCTGACACCAAGAAAGATCGAGAAAGCTGCACATAGTATTATCAATACTGTGATTTTGACTACATTTGTTTAATTATTATGGACCCTAAACCCAACCCCGTGGGCGATAATGAACCCTATACCCAACTCCGTGGGCGATAACGGACCCTATACCCAACCCCGTGGGCGATAACGGACCTTATAAGCAACCCCGTGGACTATAGTGACAAAGGTTACAGAGGCACATATTGGGAGCCCAGGAACTGAACCCAACAGTTCATTTAGTTAAGTGACAATCTTGATAAGCTAGTTAGAGTGACTATCAAGAGTGACTCATTGGTCATTCCCACCGTGTGAGCCTACGAAACCACTACATCTGACGCCACCAGCCTAACCCTAAGTACAGCGTCATTTGACCCCATGACGCCAAGTGTGTGTGTGTGTGTGTGCAACAGGGAAATACTTGCTGAAAAAAGACTATATTGCTGTGCCTGCGTATGTAATTTGTTTTCAATCTCTCTCTCTCTCTCTCTCTCTCTCTCTCTCTCTCTCTCTCTCTCTCTCTCTCTCTCTCTCTCTCTCTCTCTGGGTTATTTACCTTGTCAGTAACCTTAATATCAGCAATCTGAGCGTCTATATAAAGAGGACAGAAACACAGCAGGGGTCATGGAGGAATGTACTTAACGATCTAGTTCTTGGCGCGGATGTGGCGGGCGTGGCGCGACGGTGCCTCAGCCAATCAAACGCGTCGGTTGTAGAGCGTTGCCCTTAACGATTTGTTTATTTATCGCTGATTGGCAGGATTCTGTGTCGACTTCCGCGTGCACTTGGGAAATTTAAACCGTATTTCGCCGTCCCTTGCTGATGCTGTTTGAGTGTGTGTGTAGGAATGAGATATCCACGACCACTTTCTGGCTTCTCTCTCTCTCTCTACTGCTCTGCCCACTCTTCCCTCTACTGCTCTGCCCACTCTTCCTCTATGCTCTGCCCACTCTTCCTCTACTGCTCTGCCACTCTTCCTCTACTGCTCTGCCTACTCTTCCTCTACTGCTCTGCCCACTCTTCCTCTACTGCTCTGCCCACTCTTCCTCTACTGCTCTGCCCACCTCTTCCTCTACGCTCTGCCCACTCTTCCTCTACTGCTCTGCCCTCTCTCTACTGCTCTGCCCACTCTTCCTCTACTGCTCTGCCCACTCTTCCTCTAGGCTCTGCCCACTCTTCCCTCTACTGCTCTGCCCACTCTTCCTCTACTGCTCTGCCCACTCTTCTTCCCACTCTTCCCCCTCCCCCTCAGGGGTGGTGAGAGGTCGGGATCTCAAGGGGTGTTTCCGGGTTGTTAAGTCTTTAGGCGAAGGCATACATAACACCCTCAACTCAGTAGCAAGTCACCTGCCAGGCTCCATCTAACGTTTGTGTAAGTCAAACGTGAACGTGTACGGGCGAGGACGGTACCCGGATGTAGCCTACCATATTATCCCCCATATACAATACTTCTTCCCCCTCTTAGTGACTCTGGCGAGCTGTCACGTTAAGACAGCGCACATGTACACAATGTACTTGCACATCAAACCCTCCACACTTTAATCTACTGCGATGGTGGGTAAAGCCTTATCCTGACCAGGCAGGAGGCCTGGTCGACGACCGGCCGCGAGACGCTAAGCCCCGGAAGCACCTCAAGGTAACCTCAAGGTGACCCCCTTCCAAGTGGCTATATAGTCGTAATGGCTTGGCGCTTTCCCCCCTGATAATTCCCTCCCTTCCCCTCTGAAGTTCCCTCTAGTGTGGGGCTCCAACACCCACTCTGGCCCCTCACGCACTCTGCTCTTCAGTAGATACAATAATATAAATATTTATAATGAAATAAAATCAACAGAATAGTTTCGCGACTTGCATCGTGTCAAAAATTTACCTCTGCAACATTTTCATTTTATTCAATTTCAATGTTTTGTGAGTTTTAATGGAAACGTTCAAACACAGCTCGGGATAGATGCATAATATATTATTTTGACAATAATTGTGTCTGCTGTTGATTTCCTGAAGAACTGCTTATATCCAGAGACCTGACAGGTGTCCTGGCCAGTAGACCTTCCAGAGGTATCCGGATACAGTCCGGTGGCCAGCAGACCTTCCAGATGTATCCGGATACAGTCTGGTGGCCAGTAGACCTTCCAGATGTATCCGGATACAGTCTGGTGGCCAGCAGACCTTCCAGATGTATCCGGATACAGTCTGGTGGCCAGCAGACCTTCCAGATGTATCCGGATACAGTCCGGTGGCCAGTAGACCTTCCTAATATATCCGGATACAGTCCGGTGGCCAGTAGACCTTCCTAATGTATCCGGATACAGTCCGGTGGTCCAGCAGACCCTTCCTGGTGTATCCGGATACAGTCCGGTGCCCAGCAGACCTTCCAGATGTATCCGGATACAGTCCGGTGGCCAGCAGACCTTCCTGGTGTATCCGGATACAGTCCGGTGGCCAGCAGACCTTCCAGATGTATCCGGATACAGTCTGGTGGCCAGCAGACCTTCCAGATGTATCCGGATACAGTCCGGTGGCCAGCAGACCTTCCTGATGTATCCGGATACAGTCCGGTGGCCAGCAGAACTTCCAGATGTATCCGGATACAGTCCGGATGTGCCATGTATAGACTGTTGGCTGTATCGTGAGGTAGCTGTACCCTGACACGGCTGTAACCGTGAGGTGCTGGTGCCGTGTGGTGGAGCTTGAGAGAGTGAGAGAGGAGTGGCGGGACATCCAAGGGGACCAGCGACTCCCGGCTGGTGACGTCTGCCTTTGGCCACAAGATTATCTCTCCAGAAGACGGGCTCGCCATAGCCCGTGCTACTTGGAACTGTATGTTCCAAGTAGCTGAATCTATAACAACAACAACAGCTCTCCAGAGCTGCCGTCATGGAGCGCGGGCTGCACACGACTATGGCTAGTGGCGGGAATTAATTTTATATACGGGAGCGGAGTGTCTGCCACACACGGGTGGTTAAGCCAACTCGCCGGTGTAGGAAAGTGAGAAGCTCCGGATTATCTCAGCCGCGATGATTGGCTATGCTCCCTCAGGCTATTGGCATGATCTTAGCCTGTCTCCTAGCCCGCATGGTGTTTGTCTGACCTTGGGCTCCTCGACTTGACGTATCCATGCACGGCTTCGTCTCCTAGCTCGAATGGTCCTTGTCTAGTTGGCACAGACGAGGCTGAGTTGACTATGTCGGAGCACCAAGCTTGGCGTAGGTGGGAGTGGACGTAAAGCTTCAACTACTTTCAACACTTCAACACTACTTTCTTCCATTTACACAGAAATAACATTAACGTGATCTATCAAATGAACAAATCCACAAGGGCCTGGATGAGAGTTCGAACCTATCCGCTGGGTGTTCCTAGACGCGCTCTAGTCAACTGTACCATCACATGGTCAAAAGAATTGCAACCTAGAGTACTACTTCCCCCACGAGGATCCCGAGGCTTCCAATGAAGCCTAATCGAGGTTTCACACCCCCCCCCCCATGCACTCGGCTCTGTCAACCAAACAGTCCTTCCTCTGACCCATATACCGTCTAATCTTCTCCCACAGTGAGGGGAAAATGGTATTTTTTTTTTTAAATTGAAAAGTTTTGACGCCATCCCGAGAGAGGAGGGGGTGCTGCTCGACATTGAGAAGGCCGTGTTCGACTCCCACGGGTGTGGGGGGGAGGGGGGGTCGTTTCCCACCACGGGGAATGAGATTGGAGTCTTACTTAACCCAAGGAAGAAGGGGAGGTGGTTATACTTGACCCTTTGATATGGTGGAGATTGTGCTGGATCCTGGATATTTAAGAGGTTTGTACCGATCCTTGGATATGAATGGATATAATTGACCTTCAAGGATGATGATAGTACTCTGTTGAGCGGAATATAAAGGGTTTGTATCAAACTGAGGCATATGAGTACTATCTTGAGGTTATCTGAGGTTATTGAGATGATTCAGGGCTTTAGTGTCCCCGCGGCCCGGCCTCGACCAGGCCTCCACCCCCAGGAAGCAGCCAGTTACAGCTGACTAACACCCAGGTACCTATTTTACTGCTAGGTAACAGGGGCATAGGGTGAAAGAAACTCTGCCCAATGTTTCTCGCCGGCGCCTGGATCGAACCCAGGACCACAGGATCACAAGTCCAGCGTGCTGTCCGCTCGGCCGGCGGCTCCTATTGATACTAGGTACTCGACCCTGGCATATTGATACTAGGTCAACTCGACCCTGGCATATTGATACTAGGTCATACTCGACCCGGCATATTGATAAGGTCATACTCGACCTGGCATATTGGTATATGTCATACTCACCCTGCATATTGATACTAGGTCATACTCGACCCGATATTGGGTATTGGTCATACTCACCCTGGCATATGATACTAGGTCATACTCGACCCTGGCATATTGGTACTAGGTCATACTCGACCCTGGCATATTGATACTAGGTCATACTCGACCCTGGCATATTGGTATTAGGTCATACTCGACCCTGGCATATTGATACTAGGTCATACTCGACCCTGGATATTGATACTAGGTCATACTCGACCCCTGGCATATTGTACTAGGTCATACTCGACCCTGGCATATTGATACTAGGTCATACTCGACCCTGGCATATTGATACTAGGTCATACTCGACCCTGGCATATTGGTATAGTCATACCGACCCTGGATATTGATACTAGGTCATACTCGACCCTGGCATATTGATACTAGGTCATACTCGACCTGGCATATTGTATTAGTCATACTCGACCCTTGCATATTGATACTAGGTCATACTCGACCCTGGCATATTGGTATTAGGTCATACTCGACCTGGCATATTGATACTAGGTCATACTCGACCCTGGCATATGAGTATTATCAAGCCTGCTATGACGGCCAAATTGGTCTATTACAGCGTCACCATCTCTATGGAATGTATTGATAATAATATTGACTTTAGATAATATTACTAGTAATAATAAGAATAACGTTGCCCACAAGAACAATCTGCATTTGCCATCAGCTCGGTGATCAAAGTCCATGTATGACGCCCACTGATATTCCCACCACAACCTTCCCCTGGTGAGGGGGAGGGGCCCCCCTATACCCCTGCTGGTGAGAGGAGAAGACCCCCTCCTGATGAGGGGAGACGACCCCCTCCTGGTGAGGGGAGACGACCCCCCCTATACCCCCTGCTGGTGAGAGGAGACGACCCCCCTCCTGGTGAGGGGAGACGACCCCCCTATACCCCCTCCTGTGAGGGGGACGACCCCCTCTATACCCCCTCCTGGTGAGGGGAGACGACCCCCTCCTGGTGAGGGAGACGACCCCCCTATACCCCTCCTGGTGAGGGGAGACGACCCCCTCTATACCCCCTCCTGGTGAGGGGAGACGACCCCTGCCACAGTAGGCGGCGGTGACCTAGTTTCCACCTCAATACAATTTGTGGCGGCCACCACGCTTGTCCCACGACCTTCACACCGCCCACCACAAGCTACCATTCACTCCACACTGTCTACAACAAACTGCAATGATCTCAATACTCTGCAACTCCTCGTATCGTTATGATGTCTAAGATTTAAAATACTTATAATTAATGCAAATGCAATATAAACATACGCAAGACGCCACGTGGAGTAATTGAAACGTGGGTGGCGAACTCCGTAGACTTTGTTGATGTTATTCCAAGTAGATCAGTTGCTAGTGCAGACTACTGATCACATAGTCCTGTATATACCTGCTTGATGGGGTTCTGGGAGTTCTTCTACTCCCCGAGCCCGGCCCGAGGCCAGGCTTGACTTGTGAGAGCTTGGTCCAACAGGCTGTTGCTTGGAGCGGCGCGCAGGCCCACATACCCACCACAGCCCAGTTGGTCCGGCTTTCTCTTTTCTACACTACACTACACTACACTACATACGGAAACCAAAATAGCGTGATGCATCAAATGAAATGAACATTAAGGCAGCGTAACACCACGGTCACATTTGTCGAAGGCTTTTACGAAGTCTGTGTATATTACATCGGCGTTGTGCTAGTCTTCCATGGCGTCTAAGTCCTCTGGAGTTAGGGTGACATCTGATATATGAATCGATTTGATATCACATTCATGAAGAATTTGTTTGGATTCGTTTGGAGTTCAACGTCCTACCAGCGAGCAGCAGAAATATTACAGGAACAATCGTAGACATCTTCAAGAGGAAACTAGATTGTTTCCTTCAAGGAGTGCCGGACCCAACCGGGCTGTGGTGGGTATGTGGGCCTGAGGGCCGCTCCAAGCAACAGCCTGGTGGACCAAACTCTCACAAGTCAAGTCTGGCCTCGGGCCGGGCTTGGGGAGTAGAAGAACTCCCAGAACCCCATCAACCAGGTATCAACCAGATAACCATCTTCTGTGTGCTTAGAGGTTCCCTGAAAGTAGACTCTTACTGTGTCCTCAGTGTTTCACTAACTTCTTTGTTGTCATCTGTGAAAATTTCATCTGTCTTAGGCAAGGATTCAATTCTAGATGTAGTATTGTTCTAGGTTTAGCATGGAAGAAAAAATATCTTGGATTTCTTTCTAATTTCCCTGATAGCCTGAACTCCTGGATTTTATATGATTCTTATAGCTGTAGCTCAATCGTTTCTTTTATTTTACATCTATATTTTTTTTTTTGAGATATTACAGGAGTTGTTACATTCTTGTACAGCCACTAGTACGCGTAGCGTTTCGGGCAGGTCCCTGGAATACGATCCCCGCCGCGAAGATCGTTGTTACAACCAAGTACACATTTTACTGTTGAGTTAACAGAGGCTACAGTTAAGGAATTCGCCCAGTAAATCCTCCCCGGCCAGGATACGAACCCATGACATAGCGCTCGCGGATCGCCAGGCGAGGTCTTACCACTACACCCCGGAGACTGTCTGCAATATACCTTGACGTTCTGCCACCAAGGTATTGTATAACATTAATAAAGTTTAATTCCCAAATGTTTTGGGAACTTACAAAGTCTGCTCCTGGTGGCAGCTTTTGGAACTAAGATGATTCTAATGTTTACAGTTGTATGTTATGATCATGTATTACCAAATATTCCCTTAATGTTCTAAGATCAATAACACACCACACATACAGCCATACAGTTGTGTATGGCTGCGTGGTTTCCGGTGGAGCATGAACCAATTTATACAAGCGGGGCCAAAATTAACTCGGTAATTGGTTAAGGTTCCAAACCGCGTTTTATGTAACCTTTGAAGTGATAAGGTCAAAGGTGAGGTCAATATTGTGGAGGAAATACCTTGTGCGCCA
>WNGS01163002.1:8095534-8106901 GCA_020271785.1 Procambarus virginalis | reverse complement strand
CACACAGGTGGCTGCTGGGCGTGGCTTAGCGACGCAACAGGTGGCTAGTCTGGATCACCCATACAACAGGTGGCTAGGTCTGGAGCAACCATACAACAGGTGGCTAGGTCTGGAGCAACCATACAACAGGTGGCTAGGTCTGGAGCAACCATACAACAGGTGGCTAGGTCTGGAGCAACCATACAACAGGTGGCTAGGTCTGGAGCAACCATACAACAGGTGGCTAGGTCTGGATCAACCATACAACAGGTGGCTAGGTCTGGAGCAACCACACAACAGGTGGCTAGGTCTGGATCAACCATACAACAGGTGGCTAGGTCTGGAGCAACCACACAACAGGTGGCTAGGTCTGGAGCAACCACACAACAGGTGGGTAGGTCTGGAGCAACCATACAACAGGTGGCTAGGTCTGGAGCAACCACACAACAGGTGGGTAGGTCTGGAGCAACCATACAACAGGTGGCTAGGTCTGAAGCAACCATACAACAGGTGGCTAGGCCTGGATCAACCATACAACAGGTGGCTAGGTCTGGAGCAACCATACAACAGGTGGCTAGGTCTGGATCAACCACACAACAGGTGGCTAGGCCTGGAGCAACCACACAACAGGTGGCTAGGTCTGGAGCAACCACACAACAGGTGGGTAGGTCTGGAGCAACCATACAACAGGTGGCTAGGTCTGGAGCAACCATACAACAGGTGGCTAGGTCTGGAGCAACCACAACACCCAGGCATGGCTATGGTCTGGTGATAGTATGATTTTAGGCCATCGGTCCAACGTAAAAATTGCGGACCTTTGGCCAAATAATAATGCATTACAATATTGAAGCTTCGCTAGAAATATTGGCCATGCTTTTGATAAGTGACTTCAGCATCTGACAGGCGTTTAATTTGAGTGATTTATGACGCGTATGAGGCTTGGCCTGGTCGAGGACCGGGCCGCGGGGGATGCTAAGCCCCGAAATCATCTCAAGGTAACCTCAAGGTAACTGCCCCCCCCTTCGTCGAAGCAACCAAAGAAAATTCACTTCAAATCAGACACTTGTCAGAGCGTCAGATCGCGTCCGAGAATGATGGCCAATGATCGTAATTTGATCCACGGCTCAAATTACGATCTGTTGTTCGGTTGGGAACGGGAGCTAGAGCCCGTGAGGTGTTAGGGGGGGGGGGAGGATGATGATGTATGTGTTACTTGTGGTCACGTGTATATGTATGTACTTACCTAGACGTGCTGACAAGGTCAAGGTAGGCTGGTAACTGGTCTTCCGAATGTTGGTTAATACAATGACTCATTTCTCACAGTTTTGTCATGTTTATGGTTACATTTAAAACAAGGACTCGCATTAGCTTCAACAACTTCTACGTTTATACTTGTTCAACTTACTGACAACTTTAACTTTGAACAAGTTTTTTCTGGTGTCTCTGTGATTCATTTGTCTCAAGTTTACTTTTGTTTCTTCACGTGTTCGTGTAAGTTGTGTGTGTGTGTGTGTGTGTGTGTGTGTGTGTGTGTGTGTGTGTGTGTGTGTGTGTGTGTGTGTGTGTGTGTGTGGTGTGTGGGTGTGTGTGTGTGTGTGTGTGTGTGTGTGTGTGTGTGTGTGTGTGTGTGTGTGTGTGTGTGTGTGTGTGAAAGGGGGATTTTGCGTGCGTAGTTGCTTGCGTGCGGGTGTGTATGTGTGCGTATTGAGCAGACAGCAAGCAAAAATATTAACGGCGCCAATTCTCATCGGTGATTGGTTGGAGTGTTGGCGCCAAATATTTTTTGATGCGCTTCGTCTCCCTGATTGGCTGGATTGTCCTCCTGTCGTTAAACTTTTTGAAATCAAAATAATGGACAATACTACCTTTTAATATTACGTCATTTTTGTATAGCGTTACTTGTGTAAAGTGTCATACAGTTTTATGATGTATTTAGTGTATCTTACACGTGTGAATGGACTTTAATGTAATATATTTACATCACTTACTGCTTGCCAAAATTGAATAATTATAATAGTAGCCATAGGCTGTGTTTTTGCCATAGGCTGTGTTTTTGCCATAGGCTGTGTTTTTGCCATAGGCTGTGTTTTTGCCATAGGCTGTTTTTTGCCATAGGCTGTTTTTTGCCATAGGCTGTGGCATAGTGACATAATCTCTCTATCATGTTGACATAACCTGTGGTGTTGCCATATTTAGTACCATTAAACAAATCTTGCGTTTAGCAAATAACTGTACATACCTTATATATAGGGGGTCCGTTATATAGGAGTACCGCCTCGGTGCCGTTGTGGAGGACCCAAAGCCTGGGAGGAGAGAATAAAAGGTATTCAGAGAAGACCTTATATAGATTCTCCTTGAATAACTGGTTGAGTATTTTCTTCTCCCACCAACACTACTGCTTTATGCAGTATGTAATATTTTACAGTGAACGGAGTTATTTTTAGCTGGCGAGTGTCGATAAGTTATCTATGTACTTAATGATACTGTTCGTATTAACCAACTGTTATTAGGGATGAATATTATCTGTTATTCGGGATTAAGGATTACACTGTTATTAAGGATTAGGAATTACACTGTTATTAAGGATTAGGGATTACACTGTTATTAAGGATTAGGGATTACACTATCATTAGGGATTAGGGATTACACTGTTATTAGGGATTAGGGATATTAGGGTTCACATAGGTCTCCTTAGCAGTGTAGCTTAATTATGACTCCTCTATAGGGGATAGAAATAGCTAGCTACTCTATTTCTTTGAGATGTATTTCTTTCTTGTCTCAATAAACATTCTTGAATTTGATCTTGACTCCTCTATAGCTGATTTCTTCACCTCTATAGCAGGTGTCTTGATGTCTTCTCCGGTAAGAACAATTATATTGTGATTTCAGTTAAGAATTGTGTCGTTTGTTGATTTTGCGTTTAATGTAGTCATTGTGTATATTTTTCCTTGGTTTACATGCATAAATTATCATTAGTTCGTAAATTAGTCTGGTAGTTAGGATAGAGCTGTATGGGTGGAAATGTGGTGACGGAATACGTGTGGTGGTCCGTGGGGGGGATACTGGTGGTGGTTACGTCCCCCTTACACGGAACTGATGTGGAGGAATTAGTGGCTTGCCATTTTCAGTGGATATTGCGAGGGGGTTCAGACCACACCCTGCTGTCTGTTACTGCACGCACACGCGAACACGCGCACGCGAACACTCACACACGGTGGGTGGGACGCGAACAAGGGGACACAGGTGGAAACTGAGTACCCACATGAGCCACAGAGACGTTAGAAGGAACTTTTTCAGTGTCAGAGTAGTTAACGAATGGAATGCTTTAGACAGTGATGTGGTGGAGGCTGACTCCATACACAGTTTCAAATGTAGATATGATAGAGCCCAATAGGCTAAGGAATCTGTACACCAGTTGATTGACAGTTGAGAGGCGGGACCAAAGAGCCAAAGCTCAACCCCCGCAAGCACAAATAGGTGAGTACACGCGTACATGCACACGCGTACACATGCACGCATACGCGTGAATATACACACACACGCAAGAACATGGAGAAAACACGGCAATAACAGAACACCAGAGAGACAAGAGAGGTGCCAGAGGACCAGGAATGAATACTTCAGTGTGAGAAGAGAAGCAGAGAGACAGTGCGAGAATAACATAGCACCTAAAGTCAATCGACCTCATACTGCTTCACAGCCATATTAAGAGAGAGAACAAACAAACAGTGAAGGAACAGGTAAAGACACTGCGAATAAGGGCGGACAGCTTCACTGAGAGATGACAAAGTGTGCCAGGAACTCTCCAACAAGCGATTTTAAGACGTCTTCACAATAGAACATTATTTGATACATGTTAAATTCCTTAATAATCATGGCGTTCGATGTTTTCTGTATTGCAGTATTGATATGATTTACGTGAGACCTGTTACTGCTATTTGTTAGGATATGGGAGAATCACGTTTAGTTAGGCTATGGGAGAATCACGTTTAGTTAGGATATGGGAGAATCACATTCAGTTAGGCTATGGTAGCCTTGCATTTAGTTAGGCTAGGGTACCCGCAATTGTAGCCTGACTTCAGCTGTAATTTAGTAATTGTACCTACAGCTGAAGTTAGGCTATGCCACCTTCAAATATTACCTTCTTGAAAGTTAGGACAATTGAGAGATTTAGATTGATTTAAAGCTTCCCCAAAACGGAGCTGAATTTCAATAAATCTCTAGAGTAAATCCGACTCGAATCTAAGAGTCTAAGCGACGACTTCGCTAACAAATATTAACACTCAAAATGGCCACGATTTCATTTCGAGGTTATTTTGTTAGGTTAGGTTAGGTTAGGTTAGGTTAGGTTTGGTTAGGTTAGGCTCTTGCAATAGCAGCCAAGCCGGAATGTCCAAGGTTAGGTTAGGTTAGGTTAGATTAGGTTAGGTTTTGTTAGGCTCTTGCAATAGCAGCCAAGCCGGAATGTCCAAGGTTAGGTTAGGTTAGGTTAGGCTCTTGCAATAGCAGCCAAGCCGGAATGTCCAAGGTTAGGTTAGGTTAGGTTAGGTTAGGTTAGGTTAGGTTTTGTTAGGCTCTTGCAATAGCAGCCAAGCCGGAATGTCCAAGGTTAGGTTAGGTTAGGTTAGGTTAGGTTTTGTTAGGCTCTTGCAATAGCAGCCAAGCCGGAATGTCCAAGGTTAGGTTAGGTTAGGTTAGGTTAGGTTAGGTTAGGTTAGGCTCTTGCAATAGCAGCCAAGCCGGAATGTCCAAGGTTAGGTTAGGTTAGGTTAGGTTAGGTTAGGTTAGGTTAGGCTCTTGCAATAGCAGCCAAGCCGGAATGTCCAAGGTTAGGTTAGGTTAGGTTAGGTTAGGTTAGGTTAGGTTAGGTTAGGCTCTTGCAATAGCAGCCAAGCCGGAATGTCCAAGGTTAGGTTAGGTTAGGTTAGGTTAGGTTAGGTTAGGTTAGGCTCTTGCAATAGCAGCCAAGCCGGAATGTCCAAGGCCGTGTTATTCATAGTGTTCAATGTTGCCATAATGGAAGTATTGCCGGCAAGAATGGCAATAAAAAGTCAGGGCCGGGACTCGCAACCTTTTTCTTTCACTTGTCGACATTGTGTGACATAAATCCATTTACTGCAGGGGGGAAAAAGGCGTTGAAACTAGGTTGTGTAACGTAGTGGCGACGCGTCGCTTTATGGAGCAGTCTGTCGGGCCAGCGTAGACACGTCGACAACACTCCAGTGTAGATAGGTCGACAACACTCCACCATAGACAGATCGACAACACTCCAACATAGACAGATCGAGAACACTCCACTGTAGACAGATCGACAACACACCAGCATAGACAGGTCGACAACACTCCACCATAGACAGATCGACAACACTCCACCATAGACAGATCGACAACACTCCACCATAGACAGATCAACAACACTCCACCATAGACAGATCGACAACACTCCACCATAGATAGATCGACAACACTCCACCATAGACAGATCGACACACAATCCGGTCTCACAAATCGACAATACGCACATAGACGGTGCCAGACAGAACCAGTCGGACAGGTGGGCGCCAAGGCCAGGAACCTCGCCTCTAACGACCATAATTTAATTACCCCAGCACGCGTTATAAACAGGTGGACACTATAGGAAGGTGAACATTATAAACCGGTGACCGGTTAAAGACCAGGGGGGGGGGTGCCTTGACTCGTGATTGGCACTTATTAAATTGATTATTATTGGTCAAATTTTAATCCTGCTTTTTAATTGGCTAGCATCCTCCCATCTGTTTTGAAAGCTTATTTTGAAAATATTAAAGCTTGCTCTGCCGTGATTGGCTGGGATTTAACCGTTAGCTGGTGGCTTATTGGTTGGTGTGGCGTTGTGGCGCGCGGGTGTGGTTGGATAATGGTGTGGTTGGCACAGTGGCGTTACCATGCAAAGTGTGCGAGGAACTCTCCAACAAGGGATTCCAGGAGGTCATCACAATAGAACATTATTTGTGTTCTTTCTTTCACCTTTAGTCATGTCTCTCTCTTCCCTGTAATCCTTGTCCTGTCAAGCTTTGACTCTCCCAACCTGACGGTTAGCCACGTTTTCTTTCACCGTATGTTTCTGTTCACCCTGAAGTAAAAAAAAAAAGGTACTCGTGCGTTCGGTCACTCTTGAGGGTTGTATCCTGTGGGAAGGTGATGAGGAATTGATCTTGGTCAAGCGTGGTGAATATTTTTGAGAGCGTGTGCCCACACTGACAGTAATCTTAATAATAATTTGACGTGCCCGAGGGGTATGTTAAGCCACAAATCATAATTTGTTATTATATTTGTCTTTCACTATTTTATTTATGGAGAAAGAGAACATAGTGCAAGGTGCATGGAGCCCTGGCTGTCTGGGTTCGAATCCTTCAGGGGTGAGAAGTTTTCTCCTCACTCTTCACCAGGAAGCAACCCACAACAGTTGCTTAACTCCCAGATACCTATTTATTGCGAGATGAAGAGGTACATCAGAGGAAAGGGAACGTGCCAAACCGTTTCTGTCCTGCCAGAGGATTGAATCCAGGTCCCTTGAGTGTAGGTAAAGAACGTAGGCCACTGGACTACAGGACCCCCATATGATAGAGCTTGATGGTAACAAGAAACATTTAGTGTCTGAAGACTCAGGCGTGAACAAGCTGATTCACGAACAAGGTGGTTCTGACACCAAGAAAGATCGAGAAAGCTGCACATAGTATTATCAATACTGTGATTTTGACTACATTTGTTTAATTATTATGGACCCTAAACCCAACCCCGTGGGCGATAATGAACCCTATACCCAACCCCGTGGGCGATAACGGACCCTATACCCAACCCCGTGGGCGATAACAGACCCTATACCCAACCCCGTGGGCGATAACGGACCCTATACCCAACCCCGTGGGCGATAACGGACCCTATACCCAACCCCGTGGGCGATAACGGACCCTATACCCAACCCCGTGGGCGATAACGGACCCTATACCCAACCCCGTGGGCGATAACGGACCCTATACCCAACCCCGTGGGCGATAACGGACCCTATACCCAACCCCGTGGGCGATAACGGACCCTATACCCAACCCCGTGGGCGATAACGGACCCTATACCCAACCCCGTGGGCGATAACGGACCTTATAAGCAACCCCGTGGACTATAGTGGCAAAGGTTACAGAGGCACATATTGGGAGCCCAGGAACTGAACCCAACAGTTCATTTAGCTAAGTGACAATCTTGATAAGCTAGTTAGAGTGACTATCAAGAGTGACTCATTGGTCATTCCCACCGTGTGAGCCTACGAAACCACTACATCTGACGCCACCAGCCTAACCCTAAGTACAGCGTCATTTGACCCCATGACGCCAAGTGTGTGTGTGTGTGCAACAGGGAAATACTTGCTGAAAAAAGATTATATTGCTGTGCCTGCGTATGTAATTTGTTTTCAATCTCTCTCTCTCTCTCTCTCTCTCTCTCTCTCTCTCTCTCTCTCTCTCTCTCTCTCTCTCTCTATCTCTCTCTCTGGGTTATTTACCTTGTCAGTACCTTAATATCAGCAATCTGAGCGTCTATATAAAGAGGACAGAAAACACGGAGGGGTCATGGAGGAATGTACTTAACGATCTAGTTCTTGGCGCGGATGTGGCGGGCGTGGCGCGACGGTGCCTCAGCCAATCAAACGCGTCGGTTATAGAGCGTTGCCCTTAACGATTTGTTTATTTATCGCTGATTGGCAGGATTCTGTGTCGACTTCCGCGTGCACTTGGGAAATTTAAACCGTATTTCGCCGTCCTTTGCTGATGCTGTTTGAGTGTGTGTGTAGGCATGAGATATCCACGACCACTTTCTGGCTTCTCTCTCTCTCTTCTACTGCTCTGCCCCTCTTCCCTCTACTGCTCTGCCCACTCTTCCTCTACTGCTCTGCCCACTCTTCCTCTATGCTCTGCCCACTCTTCCTCTACTGCTCTGCCCCACTCTTCCCTCTACTGCTCTGCCCACTCTTCCCTCTACTGCTCTGCCCACTCTTCCCTCTACTGCTCTGCCCACTCTTGCTCTACTGCTCTGCCCACTCTTTCCTCTACTGCTCTGCCCACTCTTGCTCTACTGCTTGCCCACTCTTCCCTCTACTGCTCTGCCCACTCTTGCTCTACTGCTCTGCCCCACTCTTCCCTCTACTGCTCTGCCCACTCTTGCTCTAATGCCTGCACTTTCCCTCTACTGCTCTGCCCACTCTTCCTCTACTGCTCTGCCCACTCTTGCTCTACTGCTCTGCCACTCATCCTCTATGCTCTGCCCACTCTTCCTCTACTGCTCTGCCCAACTCTTCCTCTACTGCTCGCCCACTTGCTCTACTGCTCTGCCCACTCTTCCTCTACTGCTCTGCCCACTCTTCCTCTACTGCTCTGCCCACTCTTCCTCTTATGCTCTGCCCACTCTTGCTCTACTGCTCTGCCCACTCATCCTCTACTGCTCTG
Source organism: Procambarus virginalis (assembly GCA_020271785.1). Classification (NCBI taxonomy): domain Eukaryota; kingdom Metazoa; phylum Arthropoda; class Malacostraca; order Decapoda; family Cambaridae; genus Procambarus; species Procambarus virginalis. The sequence goes on along the minus strand of WNGS01163002.1, from coordinate 8,098,448 downwards.
CCCACTCTTCTCTACTGCTCTGACCACTCTTCCTCTTAATGCTCTGCCACTCTTGCTCTACTGCTCTGCCACTCTTGCTCTACTGCTCTGCCCACTCTTGCTCTACTGCTCTGCCCACTCTTCCTCTACTGCTCTGCCCACTCTTCCTCTACTGCTCTGCCACTCTTGCTCTACTGCTTGCCACTCTTCCCTTTACTGCTCTGCCCACTCATCCTCTACTGCTCTGCCCAATCTTCCCCCTCCCCCTCAGGGGTGGTGAGAGGTCGGGATCTCAAGGGGTGTTTCCGGGTTGTTAAGTCTTTAGCGGAAGGCATACATAACAACCCTCAACTCAGTAGCAAGTCACCTGTCAGGCTCCATCTAACGTTTGTGTAAGTCAAACGTGAACGTGTACGGGAGAGGCTGGTACCCGGATGTAGCCTAAGACCATATTATCCCCACATATACAATACTTCTTCCCCCCTCTTAATGACTTGGAGAGCTGTCACGTTAAGACAGCGTACATGTACACAATGTACTTGCACATCAAACCCTCACACTTTAATCTACTGCGATGGTGGGTAAAGCCTTATCCTGGCCAGGCAGGAGGCCCTGGTCGACGACCGGGCCGCGGGGACGCTAAGCCCCGGAAGCACCTAAGGTAACCTCAAGGACCCCCTTCCAAGTGCTATATAGTCGTAATGGCTTGGCGCTTTCCCCTGATAATTCCCTCCCTTCCCCCTCTGAAGTTCCCTCTAGTTGGGGCTCCAACACCCACTCTGGCCCCTCACGCACTCTGCTCTTCAGTAGATACAATAATATAAATATTATAATGAAATAAAATCAACAGAATTAGTTCGCGACTTGCCTCGTGTCAAAAATTACCTCTGCAACATTTTCATTTTATTCAATTTCAATGTTTGTGAGTTTTAATGGAAACGTTCAAACACAGCTAGGGATAGATGCATAATATATATTTTGACAAATAATTGTGTCTGCTGTTGATTTCCTGAAGAACTGCTTATATCCAGAGACCTGACAGGTGTCCTGGCCAGTAGATCTTCCAGATGTATCCGGATACAGTCCGGTGGCCAGCAGACCTTCCAGATGTATCCGGATACAGTCCGGTGGCCAGCAGACCTCCAGATGTATCCGGATACAGTCTGGTGGCCAGCAGACCTTCCAGATGTATCCGGATACAGTCCGGTGGCCAGTAGACCTTCCTAATATATCCGGATACAGTCCGGTGGCCAGTAGACCTTCCTAATGTATCCGGATACAGTCCGGTGTCAGCAGACCTTCCTGGTGTATCGGATACAGTCCGGTGCCCAGCAGACCTTCCAGATGTATCCGGATACAGTCCGGTGGCCAGCAGACCTTCCTGGTGTATCCGGATACAGTCCGGTGGCCAGCAGACCTTCCAGATGTATCCGGATACAGTCTGGTGGCCAGCAGACCTTCCAGATGTATCCGGATACAGTCCGGTGGCCAGCAGACCTTCCTGATGTATCCGGATACAGTCCGGTGGCCAGCAGAACTTCCAGATGTATCCGTATACAGTCCGGATGTGCCAGTATAGACTGTTGGCTGTATCGTGAGGTAGCTGTATCGTGAGGTAGCTGTACCCTGACACGGCTGTAACCGTGAGGTGCTGGTGCCGTGTGGTGGTGCTTGAGAGAGTGAGAGAGGAGTGGCGGGACATCCAAGGGGACCAGCGACTCCCGGCTGGTGACGTCTGCCTTTGGCTACAAGATTATCTCTCCAGAAGATGGGCTCGCCATAGCCCGTGCTACTTGGAACTGTATGTTCCAAGTAGCTGAATCTATAACAACAACAACAGCTCTCCAGAGCTGCCGTCATGGAGCGCGGGCTGCACACGACTATGGCTAGTGGCGGGAATTAATTTTATATACGGGAGCGGAGTGTCTGCCACACACGGGTGGTTAAGCCAAACTCGCGGTGTAGGAAAGTGAGAACCTCCAGATTATCTCAGCCGCGATGATGGCTATGCTCCCTCAGGCTATTGGCATGATCTTAGCCTGTCTCCTAGCCCGCATGGTGTTTGTCTGACCTTGGGCTCCTCGACTTGACGTATCCATGCACGGCTTCGTCTCCTAGCTCGAATGGTCCTTGTCTAGTTGGCACAGACGAGGGCTGAGTTGATTATGTCGGAGCACCAAGCTTGGCGTAGGTGGGAGTGGACGTAAAGCTTCAACACTACTTTCAACACTTCAACACTACTTTCTTCCATTTACACAGAAATAACATTAACGTGATCTATCAAATGAACAAATCCACAAGGGCCTGGATGAGAGTTCGAACCTATCCGCTGGGTGTTCCTAGACGCGCTCTAGTCAACTGTACCATCACATGGTCAAAAGAATTGCAACCTAGAGTACTATTTCCCCAACGAGGATCCCGAGGCTTCCACTGAAGCCTAATCGAGGTTTCACACCCCCCCCCCATGCACTCGGGCTCTGTCAACCAAACAGTCCTTCCTCTGACCCATATACCGTCTAATCTTCTCCCACAAGTGAGGGAAAATGGTATTTTTGATTTTTAAATTGAAAAGTTTTGACGCCATCCCGAGAGAGGAGGGGGTGCTGCTCGACATTGAGAAGGCCGTGTTCGACTCCACGGGTGTGTGGGGGGGGGGGGGTCGTTTCCCACCACGGGGAATGAGATTGGAGTCTTACTTAACCCAGGAAGAAGGGGGGTGGTTATACTGACCCTTTGATATGGTGGAGATTGTGCTGGATCCTTGGGATAAGAGGTTTGTACTCGATCCTTGGATATGAAGTGGATATAATTGACCTTCAAGGATGATGATAGTACTCTGTTGAGCGGAATATAAAGGGTTTGTATCAAAAACTGAGGCATATGAGTACTATCTTGAGGTTATCTTGAGGTTATCTTGAGATGATTTCAGGGCTTT
>WNGS01163002.1:8064346-8084987 GCA_020271785.1 Procambarus virginalis | reverse complement strand
TCAGTGTACACACTCTGGTCCTGTACACTGTGTTCAGTGTACACACTCTGGCCCTGTACACTGGTGTTCAGTGTACACACTCTGGGCCCTGTACACTGGTGTTCACGTACACACTCTGGGCCTGTACACTGGTGTTCAGTGTACACACTTGGCCCTGTACACTGGTGTTCAAGTACACACTCTGGCCCTGTGCACTGGTGTTCAGTACACACTCTGGGCCCTGTACAATGGTTTCAACGTACACACTCTGGTCCTGTACACTGTGTTCACGTACACACTCTGGGCCTGTACACTGGTGTTCAACACACACTCTGGGCCCTGTACACTGGTGTTCAACGTACACACTCTGGGCCCTGTACTCTGGTGTTCAACGTACACACTCTGGGCCCTGTACACTGGTGTTCAACGTACACACTCTGGGCCCTGTACACTGGTGTTCAGTGTACACACTCTGGGCCCTGTACACTGGTGTTCAGTACACACTCTGGGCCTGTACACTGGTGTTCAACGTACACACTCTGGGCCCTGTACACTGGTGTTCAGAGTGAAGGCTTGTCAACTACCTAAATAATCATAGAGAGCCAAGTCATCTTGCTTAATAACCTCCAAGTATATAAGTAATAAAGAATAACTGCTACCCAGATACGCATCTCTCAGTGGACATACTCCACGACATTTCCTGATTACATTGATATACGTAATTATATTCAACAGTAAACAGTTTATAACAGTTTTTTCCCTCGGGTGAGTTCAGGAGCTGATGCCTTTCTGACTCCTGTTAGCAGGCTGAGAGCTTTCCTTTCCCATAGCTCAAGGTAAGCCTTACCCATTAGTTTCCCCTGGAACACGACCGCCAATCGGTTAACAACCAGGTACAGAATTACTGCTGGGTGAACAGGGGCGAAAAGTTAAGGATTGAAGCCCAGACAAAGCACCCTGGCCAGGACTTTAACCTAATCAAATCGGTGGTGAGGTGAGGGATGAGTGTGTTACCACTACGCTACCTGGGGGGAAATCGCCCCCCCCCTCTGGGGTAATTGGGACCACACCCCCTTCCATGGGGTAATTGGGACCACACCCCCTTCCATGGGGGTTAATGGGGACCACACCCCCTTCCATGGGGGTAATTGGGACCACACACCCCTTCCATGGGGGTAATGGGGACCACACCCCCTTCCATGGGGTAATGGGGACCACACCCCCTTCATGGGGTAATGGGGACCACACCCCTTCCATGGGGTAATGGGGACCACACCCCCTTCCATGGGGTAATGGGGACCACACCCCCTTCCATGGGGTAATGGGGACCACACCTCCTTCCATGGGGTAATTGGGACCACACCCCCTTCCATGGGGTAATGGGGACCACACCTCCTTCCATGGGGTAATTGGGACCACACCTCCTTCCATGGGGGGTAATTGGGACCACACCTGCTTCCATGGGGGGTAATTGGGACCACACCCCCTTCCATGGGGTAATTGGGACCACACCTCCTTCCATGGGGTAATTGGGACCACACCTCCTTCCATGGGGTAATTGGGACCACACCCCCTTCCATGGGGTAATTGGGACCACACCTGCTTCCATGGGGTAATTGGGACCACACCTCCTTCCATGGGGTTAGATGGGACCACACCCCCTTCCATGGGGGGTAATGGGGACCACACCTCCTTCCATGGGGTAATTGGGACCACACCCCCTTCCATGGGGTAATTGGGACCACACCCCCTTCCATGGGGTAATTGGGACCACTCCCCCTTCCATGGGGTAATTGGGACCACACCCCCTTCCATGGGGTAATTGGGACCACACCCCCTTCCATGGGGTAATTGGGACCACACCTCCTTCCATGGGGTAATTGGGACCACACCCCCTTCCATGGGGTAATGGGGACCACACCTCCTTCCATGGGGTAATTGGGACCACACCCCCTTCCATGGGGTAATGGGGACCACACCTCCTTCCATGGGGTAATTGGGACCACACCCCCTTCCATGGGGTAATTGGGACCACACCCCATTCCATGGGGTAAGTGGGACCACACCCCCTTCCATGGGGTAATTGGGACCACAGACTCAAAGTGTTGGAATAATATTCTATCAAAATTTTATACTGTAAAACTCCACTATAAAAATAATCCACGTAAATATATATGAACCAGTATAGAAAAAAGGTAAAGATGATCAATGTTATATACAAGTTGTTTGGACTACAACCTTAAGAGGCAGTTATGGAGAAGGGGGGGGGGGAGGATGGCACTCCGACACATGGTGGGGAGGAGGATGGCACTCCGACACATGGTGGGGAGGATGGCACTCCGACACATGGTGGGGGGGAGGATGGCACTCCGACACATGGTGGGGGGGAGGATGGCACTCCGACACATGGTGGGGGGGAGGATGGCACTCCGACACATGGTGGGGAGGATGGCACTCCGACACATGGTGGGGGGAGGATGGCACTCCGACACATGGTGGGGGGAGGATGGCACTCCGACACATGGTGGGGGGGAGGATGGCACTCCGACACATGGTGGGGGGGAGGATGGCACTCCGACACATGGTGGGGAGGATGGCACTCCGACACATGGTGGGGGGAGGATGGCACTCCGACACATGGTGGAGGAAGGATGGCACTCCGACACATGGTGGGGGGGAGGATGGCACTCCGACACATGGTGGGGGGGGAGGATGGCACTCCGACACATGGTGGGGGAAGGATGGCACTCCGACACATGGTGGGGGAAGGATGGCACTCCGACACATGGTGGGGGAAGGATGGCACTCCGACACATGGTGGGGGAAGGATGGCACTCCGACACATGGTGGGGGGGGAGGATGGCACTCCGACACATGGGGGAGGAAGGATGGCACTCCGACACATGGTGGGGGAAGGATGGCACTCCGACACATGGTGGGGGGGGAGGATGGCACTCCGACACATGGTGGGGGGAGGATGGCACTCCGACACATGGTGGGGGGGAGGATGGCACTCCGACACATGGTGGGGGGGGAGGATGGCACTCCGACACATGGGGAGGAAGGATGGCACTCCGACACATGGTGGGGGAAGGATGGCACTCCGACACATGGTGGAGGAAGGATGGCACTCCGACACATGGTGGGGAAGGGAGGATGGCACTCCGACACATGGTGGGGGGGGAGGATGGCACTCCGACACATGGTGGGGGGGAGGATAGCACTCCGACACATGGTGGGGGAAGGATGGCACTCCGACACATGGTGGGGGGGGGGAGGATGGCACTCCGACACATGGTGGGGGGGGAGGATGGCACTCCGACACATGGTGGGGGGGGAGGATGGCACTCCGACACATGGGGGAGGAAGGATGGCACTCCGACACATGGTGGGGGAAGGATGGCACTCCGACACATGGTGGGGGGGGGAGGATGGCACTCCGACACATGGTGGTGGGGGGAGGATGGCACTCCGACACATGGGGGAGGAAGGATGGCACTCCGACACATAGTGTAAGGTGCAGGGGGGGGGGGAGGTCAAAAGGTTGACAACCGCTGGTTAATGGCGTCTCAACACTTGTAATCTCTCAACACTCAAGATGTCTATACTCACGTGGACGCCGGAAACGTTTTGGGATGTATTGCCATGAATGAACAATTCATGGATAAACAATTTATAACCGTATATGTAACGTTAATTGTGTACAGGAATATGACTGAATATAATTCTGAACTTATTAATGGTGTATGTTGTTACTGTTGTTAAAGATGCGCTACATGGAACAAAAAGTTCCAAGTAGCACGGGCTATGGCGAGCCCGTAGTTAATAGTGGCGTGCCAGAGGGTTCTATAAGGACCCGACAGACTGAAGCAGTTAAGGCGTCAGGGGCGTTGTTCTCATGAATTAATATTCTATAGTTTATTGATTTATAAGTTGACAAATATTTATATCAATATTAGTATTTAAAAATATGTCTTGGGGTGGTGCAGAAGAATGTGTACACCAAAGCTTCCTCAAGGAGAAGTTACATAGACTCTGTATGTAACTCTCACCTATGTGGGCTTAGCTGAAATTTTCGCGCAATTAGTGACGTCATTTCCATCTTGCCAATATTCCACCACAAGCACGTTATCCTAATATAACGATAACACTTTCTAAACAACCCACTAACCCCTAAGTAGGCTTTCTCAATACAGGATAATCTGCCAAACAACAATATAAATAAAACTAAACTCATCATAGTTTGCTTAAACCCATTACAACCGTAACACAGCTTAACAAAACCAAAATGGTTTAACCCAACCAAATATCTCAATTATGTTTAATTCTTAAGCAAAATCCCGAGTGAAATGACAAAATAAAGAGTATTTACATTTACGAATTCGACGGGTAGGCGGTTCCATGGGCTTAAAATCCTATTGGGGAACAATCATCTGTTTACCATCCTACATTGTGGCTTGAGCTAGAAACCGTTGCTCCTTGTGCGAGTCATATTGGACCTTGCAAAAAAAGGTCTTCTAATTTGTTAATTGTTTTAAAAGATGTAGAAATGATGAGGCCCATGTGAGTCAATTACCCACTGACACTCACAGGTAAATGTGCGAAGGATTCGAGTCTATATCTGGTCATGTGGGGGCCGCTCAGTTTCAATTGTGCATAGAACTCAAATATTCCCCGAGCTGATAATTATATCATCTACCCATGGGGGATGTAGGCACGCATTTCACATATAAAGACATTCAAATAAAACCACAATCAGAATAGAGAATAGAATCAGAATATAGAATAGAATCAGAAAAGAAAATAGAATCAGAAGAGAGAATAGAATCTCTTTCTCATAATACAATAACTTTAAGACTGTGTATAGAACAAGTAGTTTACCTCGCAAAAGGTAGTATTAAAATAAATTTCGAGAGAGCATAATGACTGCCTCAAATTACTGAAATTCAAAATTTGTAAACAAATTCAAACTATTTCAACCACACTCAGCATCCTAGTGTAAGTGGACTATAATTCAGACATGTGGTTTTATGTTCCATGGACGCCGCAAGCCTATGATGGTGGAATAATTAACATTACAAAAAAAAACTATAAGAATAGAGGAAATTGCAGACCCAGACCTGTTATTTGTTGCAAAACTAAACTTGCTCATAAATATACGTAACCAAAGCTTGAAAAAAATCCAATGATTATCTCTTTTTATGTGAATTTATATACATTCCATAATATGGCACCCAAATCTGAACTGCATAATCATAATCGAGTCTAATTTAGGGGTAAGATAATGCTGTACATTAACACTAAAGACGACTTTATGGCAAGACTTCTAGATATGAACCCCAGTATCACGCTTATCATGATAATATTTACATTTTTTATACATTAAATTCTTGGCAACAGATCTCTACTAATGACATACAGATCTCTTTCGGATTTAGAGTTGACAATTTCAAGAATAATGGTAGTTCCATTATTATTTCTTCTTATTAGAAACCTGAAGTTAACACAAATCAGCACCTTGAAAGTCGCCTCTTATTTTAAGCCATAAGTTGTCTTGTCGCAATTTTGATTCTTCTGAATATTTTTCCTGGCCAAATTTTGCCTTATCGGCAAATATATATATATATATATATATATATATATATATATATATATATATATATATATATATATATATATATAATATATATAGAAAAAAAGGAAGGGGGGTGGTAGGAGAAAAGCACACAGAAACTGTATTGGAGGGGACCTACATTCCCTCCAATGCGTTATGTGTGATTTCCTCCGAGGCTATGGGTCCCCCTTCTTCCAGCCAGAGGTGGTACTCCCTTCCATATTTAAAAAAATATATATAATATATATATATATATAATATATAATATATATATATATATATATATATATATATATATATAACCTTGCTGTCCCTTCTTTATTAACCTATGCTGCTAAAGATATATGCGAATGGCTTTTGCTATTACGAATCCTAGCAAATTTTCCACAATAGTTACCCCCAGAGATGTGTCACCAAGCAGATTCATTTCTGTATATGCTAGAAAACTGACTTATGGGCCTCCACAACACTGGCGGACCAGACATGAGATTAGTGACCTCCACGACAACACTGGCAGGCCAGACAAGGTATTAACACCCTCCACGACAACACTGGCAGGCCAGACAAGGTATTAACACCCTCCACGACAACACTGGCAGGGTAGACAAGGTATTAACACCCTCCACGACAACACTGGCAGGGTAGACAAGGTATTAACACCCTACACGACAACACTGGCAGACCAGACAAGGTATTAACACCCTCCACGACAACACTGGCAGGCCAGACAAGGTATTAACACCCTCCACGACAACACTGGCAGACCAGACAAGGTATTAACACCCTCCACGACAACACTGGCAGGGTAGACAAGGTATTAACACCCTCCACGACAACACTGGCAGGGTAGACAAGGTATTAACACCCTCCACGACAACATTGGCAGCTACACATGGGATATTTCTCATCAAAAATCAATAACAACTCTCATTATACTAAAAAGTATACAAAGTGTATTTTTTACTCAAGATGTAGTTTTATACTTAAACTATTTTAATAGTAATAGGTCTCTAATCATAGCAAAATAAGTAATTTAGTTCCTTTTTGAAGTGCCATTTAACGAGAAATGTCTATTCTGACAATTCAATGTATCTTCTACATATTTATAAATACGTATATTAAAAATAATTAATAAATAAAATCTATATTGCATAACAAAGCCTAAAATATGTGTAAATAAAAATAAAAACACGCCACAGTTAGATCAAACCTAATATAGATCAAACCAATCACAGCCGAGCTAAACAAAATCCAGTAGAGATTAAACAAATCAACGAACCAATCGGAACATCTCAAAATACCGTTTAAAAAACTCAGCCATTGCGGAGCTCATATTTTCTCGAAGCAGTCCTTGTCAACGCATATTATATGAATGGTTTGGTCTGGTGTTGACTTATGATGTCTGGTGGGTTATTAAGGCCACCACAATAACTTAATGATTAAACAGCAACTATATTCCCGTTCAGACACAGTTCACGACTAGGGGAAACTCTCCCTTTTTTTACTCACAGAGAAATGGGGAACACCGCTTATGTAAAGTCCTTACGATTAAATGTAAAATGTATATATATATGTAAATATAATATTGTTAGCATATATAATGCAACAAATCTTTGGTATAACGTTATAATTTGTACATATTATAATCTCAGAAAACAATTTAAAATACAAGAAGATTATATTATGTAATATAAATTTTTTTTAAAGAGTTACTTGAAACGAGAAGAATCTGAATACGTCTTACCTAAATGTTCATAATAACAATGTTCTCTAACCTCATGTTAGCTGGGCCTAAGTTGCACCTAGTACTTCAACATGACGGTTTTCAGCGAATTTATCATGGATGAAAGTGTTTCGGTCATAATCATGATCATGAGGGCACGTTATGAAGACTTTTGAGAGTGAGTTTGGTGGTGGGTATTGTGTCTTGTGCCCTCACTTTACACCTGGCCTGCAGGGGAGAGTCAAGAGTGCAAAAAACGCGAGCGTGTACGACACTGGGGTCCTAAGGCCACAGGTCAAGACTCGAGTCGACGTTGTTGAAGCTTACTGTCGTTGGGATCGAACCTCCTCCGCTCGTCGTAAAGGTTGAATCAAGAGTCGCTGTGTCTGGTCGGCTCCCCACCTCCCGCCAGCTGTTGTCACCAGCAGTACAACAGTCTAACAACACTTGCACTACTGTCCGCCGCGTTTCAATCCTTGCAACGAGTTTAGCATAGAAACATGGCCCGTGAAGAAATTATACTCAATCTTAGCGTTCACTGGTTTTTTTCACACACCAATGAACTTTGAAATGTTCTAGAGAAATAGACATGTACCGCTCAACACTGTAAACAATTAATGGAGCCAGATGTAGGACCGAAGGCATTTAGAACAGGAAACATGTGTGAGCCTAGAAGCGCTTGTGCTGCTGAAGCTGCCGGCCGCAAGGTTCTCCTCTAGTTCCATCCATTCACCTGGGCTCTAGGAGACTCGAACCCTGGACCCCACATGTGGTTGAGGCCCAAGCTCTATCAACCGAGCTATTGAGTAGTCTTAATAAGGAAAGTTATTAAGTTCTTAGTAAAGAAACGTAAAAAAGTTTCTTAATAAAGACAGGGGTCCCCGGTTCGAGTCTACTAGACCCCAGGTGAATGGCATGTTTATTTCCAGGGAAGTGTGGACGACACTTTATTCTCCTGTAGTGTTTTCTCTCGTTATCACAGCAAAACGTTTTCCCGCTTAGATAACTAATTTATCTCAGCAATCAGGCATGTAATGTTTACTTTTAGCGCAAGGAGAGTTCCCATGGATCATTACAGGGACTGAACTGCAGCCTACTCATTGATGTGTGAGGCATTTGTCACAGATTACTTAACGGAATTAGTCCATAGTTTTCTTTGTGAAGTATTGATCACACGGCATATCTGAACACGCTGCAGGCATAAGTTGACGCATGAACGTTTAAACTGCGGGAGATGACTCTCAAATCAACTGAGCATCTAACAGGTTGTGGTGCACTAGTTGTGCAGTGACTTTCACAGTCACTTCTAAATCGATTGGACCAAAGTTCGATTCCAGGTCGAGACGTTTCCTTACACCCGGTGCTTCCATCTGTTCACCAATCTGTAAATAGGTAAGAGTTAGCCGGCTGTTGTGGGTCGCATCCCCTAGGAAAGTCAGTCGGTGGCTAGGAGGACCTAGCGAGCCCAACCAACCCAAGTGGTTGGGCGTCCAGCTCAACCACTTGGGCTGGACGGTAGAGCGACGGTCTCGCTTCATGCAGGTCGGCGTTTAATCCCCGACCGTCCAAGTGGTTGGGCATCATTCCTTCCCCCTCCGTCCCATCCTAAATCCTTGTCCTGATCCCTTCCAAGTGCTGTATAGTCGTAATGGCTTGGCGCTTTCCCCTGATACTTCGCTTCCCGAACAATGTCAAACAATAATGACATCTCAATAGCTGCATAACGCCTTCAGTGGAGGACGATCTGGTCTAACCCGACAACCTTAAAACGTAGCCATGAGAACGTTCCATAATTTACACAAGAGGCTCTGTGGTGGAGCCGATTTTCCAACAGCGACTAACAAATGCTGCGAATTAAACTAAAAACGAACACGGGCTCACCATAGGCTCGCCGTGCTACTTGGAACTTTTGTTTCAAGTAGCTGAATCTAAAACAATCCACGAACGAGTAGTTTTTATGAGAGTCAGCCTTCACAGCGGAAGATGTCTCACAGAACACGGATACTGCTCAATGTGCCGAGAACTGATGGTATTTTTGTATTATTTATATATACAAGAGTTGTTACATTCTTGTACAGCCACCAGCACGCATAGCGTTTCAGACAGGTCATTAATCCTAATTTTTCCAGGAATACGACCCGCCAAATCGTTTAACAACCAGGTACCCATTCATTAGGTGAACAGAGGCTGCAGTTAAGGATTGGCGCCTAGTCAATCCTCTCCGCCCAGGATACGAACCCAGTCGAAAGCGCTTGCGAAGCGCCGGGCGAGTGTCTTACCACTGCACCACGGGGACTGCTAGTACTTTTGCTACAAAGAAACTTTGAACATTCTATTTTTCAGATTACGTTGAGTAATTTATTTTAATGTTTAATGATTTTAAGTATGTAGGTTTAAGAGAAAGTTAGTATTAAGGTATATTGTGGGTTTAGTAATTCTGGCAACTGATAGACCTAAAATCTTTCACTGAGGCCTTGTAGGCCTACACATGCTCATAATGTTGACTAAAGAATGACAACTTTAACCGCTAACACCTGTCACTGTAACACCTGTCACTGTAACACCTGTCACTGTAACACCTGTCACTGTAACACCTGTCACTGTAACACCTGCCACTGTAACACCTGTCACTGTAACACCTGTCACTGTATTAGATATAAAAATCTATCAATACTTAATTAAATCCAAGGCAATTAAACAAACTGCAGTATAGCCTAATATAGCTATGTTAAACCAAATCTAATGTACCTTTAAGCCAAAAAAAATATAACAGCCTAATAAACCAAATGTAGTTTAAATCCAGTACAGCTAAACCGCCAAGGTCAGAGCATAGTCTTGTTCAGCTGAATCAAAACGAAGCAAATCCAGAGTTATTGACGAGCTGTAGTTTAACCAATAATATTTATAGCCATTTAAGAACCATAACAAGTATGATGGTATAATACAGCGCCAAATTTAGTTTATTTACTGTGTATTCTGTACTCTTGCTGTATGTGTGTGTGTGTGTGGTTGGTGACTATAAGCAAGTGTGAGAACGGGTTGGAGTGTGTTTGTGTGGTGGGGGGGAGAGGGGGGGCCGGGGGCAGGGGGTTTGTATGAGTATGTAGGAAACCACATACTCATCCTGTGGGGGGGGGTAGTGGACCCCATACTCATACTGAAGCCTAAATTCATTTGCCTAAGCAAGTAACAGGATTGGTAAACTATTTACACAGTTTAATGTGTAAATGACACATTCTTGTAATTTACAAGAATGTGTAAGAACTGGACCACAACAGTCTCTTAAGCTAGCAAGTTATGTTTGCTGTGAGCTAGTTACTGACCTAATTTGACTGACCTATCATATACCCATTCGGTGTATCCTACGGGCTCACCATAGCCCTTGCTACTTGGAACTTTGTTCCAGGCAGCGAATCTTTAACAACAACAACATTCGGTGAGGGTCGGTGGGAGAGTTACTATCACCTGCAAACACTACCTACAGTTAACGAACTGGGGATATTAGGCTAAAATATACATGGTAGTAAATTATCCAGTAATTCCCCTAAAATATGTTGAGGTGCAAGATGCAGCGTCAAAGTATCACTAAGCTTATTTTTTTTTTTTTTTTTTTTAGATATATACAAGAGTTGTTACATTCTTGTACAGCCACTAGTACGCGTAGCGTTTCGGGCAGGTCCCTGGAATACGATCCCCGCCGCGATGAATCGTTTTTTTTCATCCAAGTACACATTTTACTGTTGCGTTAAACAGAGGCTACAGTTAAGGAATTACGCCCAGTAAATCCTCCCGGCCAGGATACGAACCCATGACATAGCGCTCGCGGAACGCCAGGCGAGTGTCTTACCACTACACCACGGAGACTGCATTTCAGGGAGACTATTATTCAATAAGTCAGCTGATGTCTTTTATATTAAGTCAGGCGTTAAAATACATAGTTATTGTCTGCCGGCGTTATTCAAGCTGCAATCTCCTTTGAATTAAATGTTTAAGTAGCTTTTGCTTTTATTGAGACACGGAGAATGACGGGCTGGCCGCGAGGCTGTACCCGACGATGCCAACCTGGGGCCAGATTCACGAAGCAGTTACGCAAGTAGTTACGAACGTGTACATCTTTCCTCAATCTTTGGCGGTTTTGGTTACATTTGTTAAACAGTTTACAAGCATGAAAACTCCCCAATCAACTGTTGTTTTTGTTGTAAACACCTCCTGGTGCTTCGGAGCTCATTAGCTGTTTAAAAATTGCAAACAAAACCGCCAAAGGCTGAGAAAAGATGTACAGGTTTGTAAGTGCTTGCGTAACTGCTTCGTGAATCTGGCTCCTGCCGACCAAGCCACAGCTTGCTCACCCAGATCAGGAAAGTATTAATTTATAGCAGTGACCATTGGGCAAGGTTTCGTAGGTCCCTCGCAAAACATATTCTCCAAAATAGGAGACTACCTCGTCTCCTATTTTGCCACTAACGAGTTTTGAGGCTATTCCTGTTTCTCGGACATGTGATTTAGATTTTGAAAAGAGAGGACCTAGCACCTGTTCCCAAGGGTACCAACCTATAATATTTTATCGTCTGGTGATTATAATTCCAACAAAGTGTAAAACTAAGCTAATGTATGTATACCGAGGGGTTGGGGGGGCGCCGCTCGCTAAATAAAGTGTATACCATTTTGTTTGGTGTTAGGCTCATGGCCTGTCATCCGCTGGAAGGTTATTAGGTTACACCAATAGCCTGTGACCAACTAGCAAGTATACTTAGTGCCGAATGTGGTCCACTATTAAACTAAACTAAATATATTAGGAAGAGGGGTATACTTCTGAATGTCTGTGTATGGGGCTGGGCTTAGCGGCAACACGGAAGCTTATTGAACAATTACCAATACACTCCAGCCCTGAAATCTACACGACTACGTCAGTAGTCACGACTACTGTAATACACGACTACTCTCAGTGNTCAAGTCGATTGAAGTACATGATACAATCGACTTGAGAATGGTCCAGGACGGACCGAAACATCGTCTCTTCAATTTCTAGTGTGTGATCTGGTCAACATTCTTCAGCCACGTTATTGTGACTCATCATCTGCATAAAGAGACATCTGCTGAGGGTGTGATAACTGCACACAAGTGGATCAGGTTCAAGAGTCACCCCAGAGTGTCTTCACTCTGGTAGATATCAAGTCACGTGTACGAGACTTATATTGCTGTGTTCCGCATGTTTGTACGTTAATAATTTCGCACATTTACAATATTTAAGTCCCAGCTCGGAATATGGCGAGTCCAGTTGAGATTTGTTATGGAAGTCCAGTAGCTCAGTACATGACGAAAAAAAACCTTCTGTCCTAGAAATATTGATACATTCGTTGTTTGTAGAGTTGACACACAGAATACCTTCCAGGAGACTCCTCCCCATTCTTCGCTGATCAATGACCTGAGCAGTCTCAGCAAACAGCAATTCTGTGTCAACTTTGCAAACAACGAATGTATCAATATTTGTAGGACAAAAGGCTTTTTCGTCTTGTACTGAGCTACTGGACTTCCATAACAAATCTCAACTGGACTCGCCATTTTCCGAGCTGGGACTTAAATATTGTAAATGTGCGAAATTATTAACGTACAAACTTATGCCGAACACAACAATACAAGTAAGAAGACAGGAAGCTTGATACATTTAGAACAGCTGCAATACAGAAGAACACTGATGTATTTACAACAGCTGGAATACTAAGTGTGATGTATTTATAACGCATTTATAACATCTCCACTTTGTTACGATGAGGATTACATGATAATTCAGAGAAAATCCTATCATGGAAGGGTGCCCTCGCGGTAATGGAAACTGTGTAAGTACAAAGCATTACCTGTTTGCGTTGAGGTGTCGAAGAAGGCACAGGAGGTCTCGACAGTCATGGTGGCCAGCGTGCCGTCGGTGATCTGGGCGCTGGAGTCTCTCCGCCCCCGAGACTTGGACATCTCTTCACTTTGCGTGCTCTGACGTCGGAAATTACGGGCGCGCATGATGTCTTCTGTTGTCGACTGTCGACGAAATCCTCGAGACAGTAAGATTTCTTCGGTGGTTGACTGACGTCGAAGTCCACGCTCTTTGGGCGAGTGTTCTCTAGAGGAGCATGTTGAGGAGGAGTCTGGGGAGCGTGGGGAGCGTGAAGGCCTCCGGCCGCGTCCGCAATACTCGGCGGCCGTGGTCGACTGTCTTCTTAACCGGCTTCTGGGAGATGTTTCTCTCGAGTTGGAGTCGCTGGCCTCGGGAGACAAGTGCGGCCGAGAGTCCCGTCGCCCCTTTCTACCCATAGAAAGTTCTTCTGCTGCCGCCGAATCCGGTGACAAAGAGTCTCTCCGGCACTTTTTAGACAGTCCATCTGTCTCCGGGGCGTCAGGAGACAGGAACGGACGAGAGCCTCGACGAGATCCGGGAAGTGGGAGACTCTCCTCGATTGCGGTGGACTGTCGGCGCAGTCCTCGATATTTTGGTGACGGTTCTCGACTGCCTCTTCCGGAGCCTCGCTCAGGTGACACTTGAGGGCGAGAATCTCGCCTCCCGCGGTATATCTGTGTGGTAGACTCTCGACGCAGAGTTGTCGTTGGCGAGGACGGTGCCGGAGA
Source organism: Procambarus virginalis (assembly GCA_020271785.1). Lineage (NCBI taxonomy): Eukaryota > Metazoa > Arthropoda > Malacostraca > Decapoda > Cambaridae > Procambarus > Procambarus virginalis. The sequence goes on along the minus strand of WNGS01163002.1, from coordinate 8,071,056 downwards.
CGACACCGGAGACCTGGGCTCCACGACGCCAGGCTCACCTGGGTCCTTTCCTCCCGTCGACACCTGCGACACCAGTGAGGTCTGCGACACGTGCGACTCCGCGGACACCTGCGTGGTAACAACGGTTCTTGGGGTCAGATCTCGGGGCTCGGGGGAGGACACGTGTCGAGGGGAATGTATCTCCGGCCGGTCGGGGGAAGCGGTCTTGTCTATACTGTTGCGGTTTGAGCGTGTATACACCTGCGTCGTCGAGTCCCGGCGCTCCTTCTTCTCCTGCTCGAGGGAGTCTCGGCGCCGCCGTAAGATCTCCGCTACACTCTCTCGGCGGGCCAGAAACTTAGCAATGTCTGAGCGGATGTCTGTGCCACTCTGCCGCCTCTTCTTCATCTCCGCCGAGGACTCCCGCCGGGTCTTAATTCGCGGAACTTCGACGATGGAGTCTTTCCGCCGCCACGGTAGAGACCTCGCGATATCTGCGATGGACTCTCTTCGGCTGAGGTCGCGACTCTCCCTGCGGGTGAGAGGACCCACAGGAGTGCTGGTGGTCGTCGTGCAGGTGCTGGTTGAGCGCTGTTCCGTCAAGTCCCGTCTCCCCCAATCCCGAAGGATGTCTGTGAGCTGCGCGAGGGAGGATCGTCGCCTGCGGGAGGTGGGAGGAGAAGTCTCCCGCACCTCGCGAGGTGGCTCGATGGTGGTGATCTGAGCAGAGGAGTCCCGGCGACCCACTCGAGGCCTCGGGGACGAGCTCTCGCTCTGGAGTTCGTCGTAGCCATTGCCTCCCTCCCACACTAGACCCACCTGGTGGCTCAGGATGGGCAGGTTACATACGAAGCAGATGGCAGACATCCTCCTGTGGGAGAGACAAAAGTTTAGTCACAGTAGTAAGCACTGCATGTAGGGGACACCATCCACCTCACTCGTCTTAATGAGTAAGTTACATGCTGACCCATTCTGCTGGCAGCGACACGATAGACACGGTGGTGAGGAAAGCATGGGTGACCACTTGTCTAGGGCTGGGGGTCATGTTTACGCCAGACCCGATTATACTAGGGGCGGTGAGATGCACAACAGGGGGCACCCAGCATTCACTATGGTATTTCATATGGCAGGAGCAACAGCCACATGTATACTGAATTGTTTTTATCAATGACTGAGAATAAAGCAGCTATACGTTAGTTACATTTGCTAATGACTCATGTTTACTCCTCTTCACGGAATCAAATTACAATTAGATTTTCCGTAAAATATTTGATGCAACAGTGTCCACTATTGTACCCAATTGTTGAATATTTAACTCGTGACTTCTTGGACAAAGACATTGAGTAATATATACAATGTGTTCTTGCACACTGTGACACAAGTGAGGACGACGCTTCATGGTAGCGGCGGGACTCCAACAAGCAGTAACTACGACACACACATCTTAAGATATCGTGAAGGAAGACACTGTTTATTCTGCCAGTGTGGAAGACACACAAAGACCAAATATACTTGTCTAGTAGTTACTACAAAAAGGTGAGATATCTACATTACATTTTTCATATGAAGTGCAGCAAGTTGTCAGTCGTTGAAGTGTTAGGACAGAATTCTAATTAAAAAAATGACACACAAATAAGAGGTTTACTTTCAATAAGGAACATGCTTTTTGTTGTTTAAATGATTATTTTACTGAAAGGCTCTAATCATATAGCATTATGAGACTTATCTATGTATAAGTTTGGCCGCCATCGTAAACATCTACAGCTTAAGACTGGAGTTCACCTGACAAGGAGAAGCTGTATGCTACATCATAATTAACAATTTTGTTACAATACAAAACAAAATTGCAAAAATTAGCAAATATTAACAATTCAAAACAATCTGTCTAAAAATTGCAACATAGGCCTAATAAGTATTTATAAAAAAATGTAACATACATATATATATGTATGTATATATAAGTATATGTATATAAGACTAAAAATGTTGCGAGTATGTAAAGGTGAGCTACTTAACAAGTGACACCGTCTAGTGAGAGTGTTGGAAGGTGTTAATGAAGACGTACACACATCACTTGTGACAGCAGTTGTGTGAGAGGCAGCTGGAGCACACCCACCCACCCACACACACAGCTGCCTCCCGTCCTCTGGTGCTAAGCCTACACGCCAGCTCCCTGGTGACTGGCCCTCGGCCACTATCCCCCAGTATGTGTTAAGTGGACTCTATCCTTACACACACATCCCTGCAGCCTGCGGGGATCTGCCCTCATGCAAGGCACCCCACAAAATGATTCTTGTTTGGCTAACCTCTGTGTTCAGGTGAGCCCATTGGTGTGCAAACATGGTGGAATCTAATTAAAAATACTAGGTACGGCTTAAATATGCAAAAGTTATTTAGCATCATGCAAGCACAGGTGAGAATTTAGTTATAGCAACTATTATCCAGAGTAAGCAAACAGGTGAATAGATTTAATCATGCATCAGCCAATGGTTACCAAAGATATAGATATATATTTAGTTAGCTTGGTTATTTAAAGGTAGCACTAAGGAGTGGTTTATTCTCGAACGACAACTAAACAGAATCATTTGGTGACTGGCTGTGGTGGAGGTGGTGGTGGTCCCCACAGGTCCCCCTCTCTGTCACAGCGGTGGTGACTGAGCAGCGAGGGGCAGCCGGGGCTCCAGCGGCCGCTGGAAGTCTCTCTCAACACAGCCAGATACCATTTTAGTTTGAGTTTATGATATTTGTTTAGTTAACACCGATATTCAGGCAGAATCACCAGAGTTCACGTTTAGTAAATTGATTAACGTTACATTAATATAAGAGAGAGACTAGCCACATAAGTTAAGCCTTTACAAGAGTGAGGGCAGACGCCTAGTGGAGCACATCAACAGCAACTCCACTCAAGACGGTCTCAGCTACTTCCTAAGAGTGAGAGACCTCACTAAGGGTTTAAGATGGCCGTGCGCGAGGCTTGGGCAGGCCAAGACTCGCCTTCATGTGGCATACATAGCTGGTGATGGGGCTAGGAGGACCTGGAACACAGCACCACACTACCACCCCTCTCCACACCTCACCTCGCTGCTCTCCACACCCCCGACACACTGCTGGGGAGCCTCTTCCTTAATACCTCACCAAGATCCTCTGCTCTCTCTACTGTTCCATCGTATGACTGAACCTAAAATTTTATTTCTGAGGCATAGACAAAACCTGAAGTTGTATGGGAGGTCCGCGACAGTGGTTGATGTGGTGGTCGGGTGTGTGGTGAAGGGGGAGGCTGGGGAGAGGGGTGAAGGGGGGCGAGCTAGCACCTCCACCCACCATCACCAGCAACGTTTACCTGAGCTAAGAGCTGAGCTTCACCTGGATCGCTCCCATAGTGGAGGCGACTGCTCGTCCTCTTCCTCTTCCACGATGATTGAGGCGGTGATGGAACTGCTTACTCCTGTAGGAGGCCAGGACGGGAGGAACTTAAGTATAGACCTACACGTAAGATTTACACTGCCCACTAGTTGACGCCCTGGTCAAACTGACTCAGCCTGTCGGAGCATCACGGCCCACACAAACAATAACAATGCCCATAGTTTAGTTACCCATGCAACGAGTTTTCTATTACCTCTGTTGAGGATAATCCTAATTTTTGTTGTTATTGTCATGTATTGAGAGATTAATGTTGTAATATTTATCTTAAAATAGTGAAGGCGATTCAGAAGATAATAGCCCCAACACGGGTTAAGGCGGCTGTTAGAGTCAGCACAAGGTATTCACAGAGAGAGAGAGAGAGAGAGAGAGACAGAGAGAGAGATGTATGAACTTGCATTTACTTTAAGCTGCATTTTTCGGGTTAAAAAAATATACTTGAAGGTTATATAAACGTAGGTTTATTGCGCGCTTTATAAATCCTAGCACTCGATAGGCTTAACCCTTAAAACCTAGCATAAAAAGATATGTTGCATGATGAAAGTATGTGTGTGTCTGTACGAATCTTTTCTTTCTTCCTTCTTTCACAGAAAGAAATTGTCAGTTACTTCTTTATGTTCGTGATATACAGAGAGAAGGACCTGATAATTTCAGCTTATTGTTTCAGCAAGTGTAGATTACCTCACCCATTTCTTCAGTCGTTCCTGGACGACTCAAACGTCAATCAACAGCACCAGTGTGTGTCTATGTATGTATTAACACGATGTACTGAACGGGGTGAGAATAGCTTGAGCTACCTCATCCCTTTGTGTGTATTTTACCTCAATAAACTTATTTCAATTTCAATTTCAAAAGAGCACCAGCTTGAGCTGCAAGACCACACGCTTAAGCTCAGTGCTTAACATCACATGTCACCACCTCTCACGCGCCCCATCCAACGCTCTGCAAAGGTTACGTTGAAAATTGCGTCAAAAAAATTAAGAAACACTTCTTTCACAGCATTTAAGATGCTTAGAAATAGTAAGAAAAAAGAAAGAAGAAGCTCTTGTGTAAATTGCATATGGTCAGTGTAATTAGTTTAGGTACGTAACCTATACTGCATACAGTTTAATTCGGTCTTAAATTTTGTTCTAGATTAAACTACTCACTAGCTATAGTAAGTTTTTTTAAAGACTTGATAATCCGCGAAGTTCATTGGCCTTAAGCCCGTATATATATATATTATCCCTATCTTAGTTTCCTTAGCATCAACAACCCCAAAAAGAGGGTTATTAAGACCATCACAATACTTTACCGACCATCATACTTTAGTCCTAACCATATTCCATAACTAAAGAAAACGTAGTGCATGTGCTGCCTCCGGGTATTATCCTTTACCGCTCACACACTGGAAAACTGAATGTAGGAAGGTTGTCCAAGACACACATTCATGCCCAGAGCGTCCAGCTTCCGGCGCCAGGGCGTCCGGCTTCAGGGCGTCCGGCTCCAGGGCGTCCAGCGCCAGGGCGTCCGGCTCCATGGCGTCCAGCGCCAGGGCGTCCGGCTCCACGGCGTCCGGTGCCAGGGCGTCCAGCACCAGGGGACTCTCTCCTCCGCGGCATAAGGCACACGCAAATTATTTTGCCTTATACCTAACAAAGTGCTAGAATCGTTAAGGTCGCAAATTACCTTGTTGGCAACTTTCATATATTCTTTAACACATACACTCTTGGGTCTTACTAAAATCTTATGTGTTTTCTGGAGGCTCACAGATGAGTATGGGGTGCACAATACACTAGGGCTCACAGGATGAGTATGTGTGCACAATGAACACTCACAGGATGAGTATGTTGTGGCACAATGAACACTCACAGGATGAGTATGTGGTGTATAATGAACACTCACAGATGTGCATGGGGTTGCACAATGACCACTGACAGGAGGAGTAATGTGGTGCACAATGAACATTCACAGGATGAGTATGTGGTGCACAATGAACACTCACAGGATGAGTATGGGGTGCACAATGAACACTGACAGGATGTGCACGGGGTACACAGTGAACTAGCCGTGGTTGGGGCCAACACTCGACAATCCTCACTACACAGGCAACTACACCCAAACTAACACAAGGCGTCCAGGTGTCGTGCCCTTAACCTAATAGGTTCATGAATGCCACAAATGTCCTGCACTCACACAATCATGTATAATGTGATGTTTCAACGTACACACTCTTGGTCCTGTACACTGGTGTTCAGTGTACACACTCTGGGCCTGTACACTGGTGTTCACGGTACACACTCTGCCCTGTACACTGGTGTTCAGTGTACACACTCTGGGCCCGTTAACTGGTGTTCAGTGTACACACTCTGGCCCTGTACACTGGTGTTCATGTACACACTCTGGCCCTGTACACTGGTGTTCAGTGTACACACTCTGGCCCTGTACACTGGTGTTCAACGTACACACTCTGGGTCCTGTACACTGGTGTTCAGTGTACACACTCTGGGCCCTGTAAACTGGTGTTCAACGTACACACTCTGGGCCCTGTACAACTGGTGTTCAGTGTACACACTCTGGTCCTGTGCACTGGTGTTCAGTGTACACACTCTGGGCCCTGTACACTGGTGTTCAACGTACACACTCTGGGTCCCTGTACACTGGTGTTCAGTGTACACACTCTGGGCCCTGTACACTGGTGTTCAAACGTACACACTCTGGGCCCTGTACACTGGTGTTCAGTGTACACACATCTGGGCCCTGTACACTGGTGTTCAAACGTACACACTCTGGCCCTGTACACTGGTGTTCAACGTACACACTTCTGGTCCCTGTACACTGGTGTTCAGGTTGAAGGCCTGTCAACTACCTAATAATCATACAGAGCAAGTCATCTTGCTTAATAACCTCCAAGTATATAAGTAATAAAGAATAACTGCTACCAGATACGCATCTCTCAGTGGACATACTCCACGACATTTCCATTATACATTGATATACGTAATTATATTCAACAGTAAACAGTTTATAACAGTTTTTTTCCCTCGGGTGAGTTCAGGAGCTGATGCCTTTCTGACTCCTGTTAGCAGGCTGAGAGCTTTCCTTTCCCATAGCTCAAGGTAAGCCTTACCCATTAGTTTCCCCTGGAACACGACCCGCCAATCGGTTACCAACCAGGTACAGAATTACTGCTGGGTGAACAGGGGCGAAAAGTTAAGGATTGAAGCCCAGACAAAGCACCCTGGCCAGGACTTTAACCTAATCAAATCGGTGGTGAGGTGAGGGATGAGTGTGTTACCACTCGCTACCTGGGGGGAAATCTCCCCCCCCCC
>WNGS01163002.1:8037649-8055615 GCA_020271785.1 Procambarus virginalis | reverse complement strand
GGTCAGCAGGGGGTGTGCTGGCCCCCAGGTGGGTCAGCAAGGGGTGTGCTGGCCCCCAGGTGGGTCAGCAGGGGGTGTGCTGCCCCAGGTGGTGTCGCAGGGGGTGTGCTGGCCCCCAGGTGGGTCAGCAGGGGTGTGCTGGCCCCCAGGTGGGTCAGCAGGGGGTGTGCTGGCCCCCAGGTGGGTCAGCAGGGGGTGTGCTGGCCCCCAGTGGGTCAGCAGGGGTGTGCTGGCCCCCAGGTGGGTCAGCAGGGGTGTGCTGGCCCCCAGATGGGTCAGCAGGGGGTGTGCTGGCCCCCAGGTGGGTCAGCAGGGGTGTGCTGGCCCCCAGGTGGGTCAGCAGGGGTGTGCTGGCCCCAGGTGGGTCAGCAGGGTGTGCTGGCCCCCAGGTGGGTCAGCAGGGGGTGTGCTGGCCCCCAGGTGGGTCAGCAGGGGTGTGCTGGCCCCCAGGTGGGTCAGCAGGGGTGTGCTGGCCCCCAGGTGGGTCAGCAGGGGTGTGCTGGCCCCCAGGTGGGTCAGCAGGAGTGTGCTGGCCCCCAGGTGGGTCAGCAGGGGGGTGCTGGCCCCCAGGTGGGTCAGCAGGGGTGTGCTGGCCCCCAGGTGGGTCAGCAGGGGTGTGCTGGCCCCCAGGTGGGTCAGCAGGGGGTGTGCTGGCCCCCAGGTGGGTCAGCAGGGGGTGTGCTGGCCCCCAGGTGGGTCAGCAGGGGTTGCTGGCCCCAGGTGGGTCAGCAGGGTGTGCTGGCCCCCAGGTGGGTCAGCAGGGGGTGTGCTGGCCCCAGGTGTGTCAGCAGGGGTGTGCTGACCCCCAGGTGGGTCAGCAGGGGTGTACTGGCCCCCAGGTGGGTCAGCAGGGGTGTGTACTGGCCCCCAGGTGGGTCAGCAGGGTGTACTGGCCCCCAGGTGGGTCAGCAGGGGTGTGCTGGCCCCCCAGGTGGGTCAACAGGGGTGTGCTGGCCCCCAGGTGGGTCAGCAGGGGTGTGCTGGCCCCCAGGTGGGTCAGCAGGGGGTGTGCTGGCCCCAGGTGGGTCAGCAGGGGGTGTGCTGACCCCCAGGTGGGTCAACAGGGGTGTGCTGGTCCCCAGGTGGGTCAGCAGGGGTGTGCTGGTCCCCAGGTGGGTCAGCAGGGGTGTGCTGGCCCCAGGTGGGTCAGCAGGGGGTGTGCTGACCCCCAGGTGGGTCAACAGGGTGTGCTGGTCCCCAGGTGGGTCAGCAGGGGTGTGCTGGTCCCCAGGTGGGTCAGCAGGGGTGTGCTGGCCCCCAGGTGGGTCAGCAGGGGTGTGCTGGCCCCCAGGTGGGTCAGCAGGGTGTAGCTACTGCTACCCTTCCTCCTCCACACTTACGTCAAGCGTAACTTAGCTCACTGGCCCATCAGAGTCACTTAGAGGTACAACTTAACACTTACTGCTAATTTACTATAAGCTTCCGTTCATCTTTTGAACCATATATAAATGTTTACGTACTGCTGACGTGCCTGTATAATGACTTTATATATAAATATATTGTATATATATATATATATATATATATATATATATATATATATATATATATATATATATATATAATGCCATTATTCAGCGGCCAAGTTGCCCCATTGACTAGTCTTGTATGGTACTAACTGTATGTTGTATTTCCCCATTTTCTTTGATGCCGAGGGCAGACTGTAGCTTAAGTGTGGTTTAAGAATGTGGGCTGAGTGTGGTGTCGTGATGGTCGCTCTCTGCTGCCTCCCCCGTCCTAAATCTCTCTCTCTCTCTCTTCTTCTCAGCCAAAAAGAAAGGACGATCATCAAGTAAGTCTTAGCCACTTTCTCCCGCTTCTTGGTGTGGTGTGTCCGCTTCTTCACGCTTCTTGATGTGGTGTCCGCTGCTTCACGCTTCTTGATGTGTTGTCTGCTGCTTCACGCTTCTTGATGTGGTGTCCGCTGCTTCACGCTTCTTGATGTGGTGTCTGCTGCTTCACGCTTCTTGATGTGTGTGTGCTGCTTCACGCTTCGTGGTGTGGTGTCTGCTGTTTCACGCTTCTTGATGTGTAGTCTGCTGATTTACGCTTCTTGATGTGGTGTCCGCTGCTTCACGCTTCTTGATGTGGTGTCCGCTGCTTCACGCTTCTTGATGTGGTGTCCGCTGCTTCACGCTTCGTGATGTATTGTCTCCTTCGCGAGTCTATGCAACAGATGAAAAGAAACATTACACAACACGCGTAAAGTTGCAGTTTTTACGCGTTTTGCAATAAAGTTGCAATTTGTACGCGTGTTGTGTTGCAATAAAGTTGCAACACGCAATTATAAGAGCACACACACTGAAGCATTATATACACCAGGCACGACAATGACGCAGTAGACTCATCAAGAAGCGTAAAGCAACGAAAAGATATTAAGAAGCTTTCAACATCATCTTCACACTCCTTCATGTTGTATATGGCTTCTTGATGCTGCGTAAGACTTCTTGATGATGTGAATGGCTTCTTGATGTTATTTATAACTTCTTGATGTTGTACATGACGTATTGATGTTGAATAAGGCTTCATGATGATCATGTAAGGAGCTCTTTGATGTTGGATATGGCTTCTTGATGTATAAGACTTCTTGATGATGTGTAAGGCTTCTTGATTATGCTGTTGTATAGGACTTCTTAGTGTTGTATAAGGCTTCTTCGTGATGTTTTATAACTTGTATTGTTCCTGTTGTATAAGCTTCTTGATGTTGCATAAGGTATCTTGATACTGTTGTTGTATAAGGCTTCTGAGGTATATTTCTTGATACTGTTGTTGTATAACGCTTCTTGATGTTGTATAACGCTTCTTGATGTTGTATTACGCTTCTTGATGTTGTATAATGCTTCTTGATGTTGTATAACGCTTCTTAATGTTGTATAACGCTTCTTAATGTTGTATAACGCTTCTTAATGTTGTATAATGCTTCTTGATGTATAAATCTTCTTTGTTTTATAGCTTCTTTATGTGTTTTATAATGCTTATTTATGTGTTATAATGCTTCTTTATGTTGTATATTGCTTCTTAATGTGTAAGGCTTCTTGATAATGTTGTTGCAATAGTTTCATGATCTACCTGTTGATTCACACTTCTTGATGGGACTGTTGTCTGTCACTTCTTGATGTGACTGTTGTCTGTCACTTCTTGATGGGACTGTTGTCTGTCACTTCTTGATGTGACTGTTGTCTGTCACTTCTTGATGGGACTATTGTCTGTCACTTCTTGATGGGACTGTTGTCTCACACTTCTTGATGGGACTGTTGTCTCTCACTTCTTGATGGGACTGTTGTCTGTCACTTCTTGATGTGACTGTTGTCTGTCACTTCTTGATGGGACTGTTGTCTGTCACTTCTTGATGGGACTGTTGTCTGTCACTTCTTGATGGGACTGTTGTCTCTCACTTCTTGATGGGACTGTTGTCTCTCACTTCTTGATGGGACTGTTGTCTCTCACTTCTTGATGGGACTGTTGTCTCTCACTTCTTGATGGGACTGTTGTCTGTCACTTCTTGATGTGACTGTTGTCTGTCACTTCTTGATGGGACTGTTGTCTGTCACTTCTTTATGGGACTGTTGTCTCTCACTTCTTGATGGGACTGTTGTCTCTCACTTCTTGATGGGACTGTTGTCTCTCACTTCTTGATGGGACTGTTGTCTCTCACTTCTTGATGGGACTGTTGTCTCTCACTTCTTGATGGGACTGTTGTCCCTCACTTCTTGATGGGACTGTTGTCTCTCACTTCTTGATGGGACTGTTGTCTGTCACTTCTTGATGGGACTGTTGTCTCTCACTTCTTGATGGGACTGTTGTCTCTCACTTCTTGATGGGACTGTTGTCTCTCACTTCTTGATGGGACTGTTGTCTCTCACTTCTTGATGGGACTGTTGTCTCTCACTTCTTGATGGGACTGTTGTCTCTCACTTCTTGATGGGACTGTTGTCTCTCACTTCTTGATGGGACTGTTGTCTCTCACTTCTTGATGGGACTGTTGTCCCTCACTTCTTGATGGGACTGTTGTCCCTCACTTCTTGATGGGACTGTCGTCCCTCACTTCTTGATGGGACTGTTGTCTCTCACTTCTTGATGGGACTGTTGTCTCTCACTTCTTGATGTGTCTGCTTCTAGCTTCTTTATGTCTGCTGCGTCACGCTCTTGATTTAGGTGCTGTATAATGCTGATGTATTTGATGTATTTGTTCTACAATGTTACTAAATGTATTTGTTGTTGCACGTCCTTGATGTGTCTGCTGCTGCCGCATGTGTCTGCTGCTGCCGCATGTGTCTGCTGCTGCCGCATGTGTCTGCTGCTGCCGCTTCTTGATGTGTCTGCCGCTGCCGCATGTGTCTGCCGCTGCCGCATGTGTCTGCCGCTGCCGCATGTGTCTGCTGCTGCCGCATGTGTCTGCTGCTGCCGCATGTGTCTGCTGCTGCCGCATGTGTCTGCTGCCGCCGCATGTGTCTGCTGCTGCCGCTTCTTGATGTGTCTGCTGCTGCCGCATGTGTCTGCTGCTGCCGCTTCTTGATGTGTCTGCTGCTGCCGCTTCTTGATGTGTCTGCTGCTGCCGCTTCTTCATGTGTCTGCTGCTGCCGCTTCTTCATGTGTCTGCTGCTGCTGCTTCTTCATGTGTCTGCTGCTGCCGCTTCTTCATGTGTCTGCTGCTCCCGCTTCTTCATGTGTCTGCTGCTGGCGCTTCTTCATGTGTTTGCTGCTGCCGCTTCTTCATGTGTCTGCTGCTGCTGCTGCTTCTTCATGTGTCTGCTGCTGCCGCTTCTTCATGTGTCTGCTGCTCCCGCTTCTTCACGTGTCTGCTGCTGGCGCTTCTTCATGTGTCTGCTGCTGGCGCTTCTTCATGTGTCTGCTGCTCCCGCTTCTTCATGTGTCTGCTGCTGCCGCTTCTTCATGTGTCTGCTGCTGGCGCTTCTTCATGTGTCTGCTGCTGGCGCTTTTTGATGTGTTTGATATATAACGCTGTGTGATGTGTCTGCTGTTTCACGCTTCATGTGCCTGCTGCTTCACGCTTCTTCACGTGTCTGTTGTTTCACGCTTCTTCACGTGTCTGCTGCTTCACGCTTCTTCACGTGTCTGCTGCTTCACACTTCTTCACGTGTCTGCTGCTTCACACTTCTTTACATGTCTGCTGCTTCACACTTCTTTTCATGTCTGCTGCTTCACGCTTCTTCACGTGTCTGCTCTCTCACACACATCTTGAGACGTCTGCTCTCTCACACACATCATGAGACATCTGCTCTCTCACACCCATCTTGAGACATCTGCTTCTTCATGTGTCTTACACTATATGATTTTGTACGTGTGTCATTTATGTATATGTGTGTTTTATCATCGGAATTAAATTACAGTTACTTAAAGGTATATATATACATATATATATATATATATATATATATATAATATATATATATATATATATATAACTGAAAACTCACACCCCAGAAGTGATTCGAGTCACTTCTGGGGTGTGAGTTTTCAGTTGTATCTAGTCCTGGGGACCATTCAGGTTTGTTTGCATATATATATATATATATATATATATAATATATATAATATATATATATATATATAATGATGCTAGAGCAATGATTTGGGAACGAATCATCTTTATGTTATGTTCTTCCTGATGTAGAAAATGAATTTTAAATTTAACTCCCAAAAATTGAGAAAAGGTACATGGAAAAACTACAATACAACAATACAGTGCCATTGTATATGTGCTGAGAAGCGAAGGACTTAACATGTTGATATAAATATGCACAGTTTATCTTGTACCACTTACGGGGCTATTCATGCCCGTGCCACCTCTTGGGTAGCTTAATCTTTATCAATCTTTGTGAGAGAGGGAGGGGGGGGGGCGGCTGATCGCATCTCCTGTGAGAGGCCTCTAAGTGGTGTGAGGCCGGTGTTGTTAAACGTGACTCGTCTTCTGAGAGTTGTGTAAAAATCTTCAAATGGCTGTTGATAATTGAGTGTGTTTGAGATACAGTACTTCTGCTATGACTGATCTCTGGTTGTCTCTGATGACGGTTTGGCTGGGTATGATGAGTGTTATTTTTGACTCTTAGGGATTGACAGACATCGTAGGAAGAACAGAGTTCACTCAGGTTAAAGGAGACTTGCGTCAAATGATAATTATCACTTTATAAATTTGTGAGAATTGTGCTCTGCATTGAATTTTTTATAATTATTAAAATTTTTCTGGCTATTATTACCTAGTAAAAAAGATAAACCTTGTTATTACAGAAAAGTCATTCATTTTGGAACATGTGGTAAGATTATTCAAGATAATTTTTATCCAACGTAATTAAATTGAAGACCATTTCTGTTTTTTTTTAGTTCGCCATTAAATATTTACGGTTTTCTTTGAATCTTTAACAAAAATTACACGGGAAACTATTTTATCCAAGTATCTTGACTATGACAAAATCAACGTTTTATTGAAATTATTTGAAAATTAGAAAATCATGAATATTTTTGTTTTTAATGAATAAAGTCTCGTAATACAGTTGACGTTGTTCTCAACTGACAATCGAGGACCCCGCGTTCGATACACAGTCGGGCCAGAGATGGCTTGGTCCGTTTCAGTTTACCTAATGCACCTGTTCACCTAGTAATAAATAGGTACCCGGGAGTTAGACAACTGTTGGGAGACCAACCTTGGGGGACACCTCAATACAAGCCTCAAGTATATAATATAATATAATATACATACACATATAGGTGTCGTATCTCTGACCAAAATGAGTTTTTAAAGATGCACGAATGCTGTCCATTACGGGCTCACCATAGCCCGTGCTGCTTGGAATTTTATGTTCTTAAACCTAAAACTGAATTTAAAACAACAAGAACTGAAAGTATCACACCTCCCCAAGGGTATATATATATATATATATATATATATATATATATATATATATATATATATATATATATATATATATATTATATATATATATATATATATATATACTATAATATATATATATATATATATATATATATATATATATATATATATATATATATATATATATATAATATATATATATATCAATGAACATGGATATATATACACGGATATATATCCATATATCAATGAAAATCATTTTGAGGCACTGGAGTGACTTAAACTCGCGACCTGCCCAGAACTCTACCCAGTCCTCTGGGAAGTTCCATTTCTGTCCCAGCCGGGATTCGAACCCGAAACTCCCGATTGTGAGTCGAGAACGTACATTCGCCTCTTTTAAATAATTGCTGACTATAACTACAAAAATAAAAGGCTTGCTTAGTAAATTATTGAGGTGAACGTAATTAATAACCCAGCAGAGATTCCGAGGCCTCACCCCCCCCCCCCACCACCACAAAAATGAATCGGAAAGTTTTTTTATAAATAAAACAAATACAAGAACACACAAAACACAAGGAAATCCGGTACATACGCAAAATAACAATGAAAGAACAGGAAACAGGAAGTAAGAAATAATCTGGTTCAATTATCACGCGTAATAATTGATATTTATAATTGGTTCTGGGATATTTTGGCGGGAATAACGGCTTGCAATGTCTGCGCTGTTATGCCTAATGCCATAACCTGTGTCATAAATAACAAGTGTTTCAATATAAAATGACAAACAAAGAGTATACTAAAATAATACAAATATTAAATAACTCTAATAAATTATAACAGTTATAAATTAACGTATATTCAGGTATATCTAAAAATAAAATTCAATACACTAGGAAATTTAATAAATCCTTTACTTTTTCTATGTAAGGATTTAAGTTCTGTACTTCAAATTAATAAATATGGTAGATTGTTGCCATATTATTAGGCTTGAAATGTTTTATGAACATAGAACCTTGTGTATTGACCGTATATAAAATATTATAGAGGCGGTATCACCTTTGGTGAAATTGTAGGGACCCGTAGCCTCGGAGAAGAAATATGTAATCGTGTATATGTGTGTTGGTCTAAATGTGGTTAATAGAACACTCAAATCAAATCAAATCAAATGTTTATTTAGGTAAGGTACATACAAGAGATTTTACAGAGTGATTATTCATTAACACTCGTCCCGAATCGTGAGATCATATTAACGATTATAAGTTTATTAACTACAGAAGTGAAGTTGTGGGTGATAGTGTAGCCTAACTGACGAGGCAACGACTCGAATTTAATTTAAGAGTTTTTGTCGGCTGGTTTTCACATGTAATTGCCAAAGCTAGCTTCAAGTCGGTTTCGAAAGTACATTTGATCATAACTAATAAGGTCTCGTGTCTTTGAATTGGTTTTATCTGCAGTTTTGCATTTTTTGTAGCAAATTTTTACTCCCGCCTTCTTTCCTCATATTACCGCGATAATTCGACAAGCAATTTTGCAATTGGGGAGTGTTATCGTACCGCAGGCTTCGCAACCGTCAGCTGGGTCGATAGCCAGAGGTGGAGGCGTGGCCAGACGTACGACTATTGTTCCACGATGGGCTGCTAAGGCCTCTCTCTCGCCATTCATAAATTACAAAGGTTGAGCATAACTTAAAATGTATGGTGTGTGGGGAGGAGTAACGGTGTGGAGGAGTGGTGAGTGCACAATGTGTGGTGAGGTAGGAGTGCCCTCGTCCGCCTGGCCCACAACACAGTGAGCCTCACCACCTTGGAGAGAGTTTTGTGCAACCTGTCAGTGAACAAAAAGAAATTTGCCGATGGATGTGTTTGAAAATAAGATAATGAACGGCACCAGGTGATAGAAGCAGTGCCCGTAGCCTTGTGAGGCAGAGAGGTAATGCGTAGGTGTACTTGATGACGCCTGTTGACACAGTCGAGGCTTGACCCAACAAAGGTATTGGCTAGTGTTGTATCGTCAGTTGTGAGCCACGACCACCTCGGAGGCCCTCCTCCAGCTGCTACCTTCACCACACGCCCCTGGCAGTGTCCCCCTGGCACCTCTACAGTGACCGACGGGCCCTGGCCAACACAGCCACACAGGGAAGTGAACTTGATAAATACCAAAGGGGCGGCTGGAAAGTGATGATCTTAACCTGTCAAGATGGTTTTGGGCCTTGAAGATCTGTTTCGCACCTTGTTTCCCCTGCTGGTGACCCCGCTCTGCGCCTGGGCCTCGGTGACCTGACCTGAGATGAGCAACATACCGCTCTGCATGACCAAGGATGACCAGGAAGCAGGGGTGGTGGAAACAGCGGCGGGTCACGGGTCACTCAGGGAGGTCAAGGAAGAGGCGAGGTCGTCGGTGGAGGAGGAGGACCTTGACGAAGAGGTTAGGAAGGCTTCGTCTCGCAAGACCTCAGACGACGATGACAACAACGACAACCACAAGCATGCAGCAGACAAACGTAAGCGATGTTCCTTATGTTGGTTATACATAGTGGCTTGTTCCCCAGGCGAGGATGGTCTGCATGGTGATTAAGTCACTACGGTATGGTGACTTGGGGCCAGATTCACGAAGCAGTTACGCAAACACCTACGAACCTGTACATCTTTTCTCAATCTTTGGCGGCTTTGTTTACAATTGTTAAACAGTTAATGAGCTCCGAAGCACCAGGAGGCTGTTTATAACAATAACAACACTTGATTGGTAAGTTTTCATGCTTGTAAAGTGTTTAATAAATGTAACCAAAGCCGTCAAAGATTGAGGAAAGATGTACACGTTCGTAAGTACTTGCGTAACTGCTTCATGAATCAGGGTCCCGGCCTGGTGTAGTCTGACCCCACAGGATACTAAAGGCTCTCGGCAGCTAGATAATATATTAGTAAATTAAGAGTTGTTTCATATTTTATGTGAGACATTTGCTGACCCCTTGTTTTCTTGTTATGGAACGTCTGCTGACCCTCTTGTTTACTTGTTATGGAGCGTCTGCTGACCCCTTGTTTACTTGTTATGGAACGTCTGCTGACCCTCTTGTTTACTTGTTATGGAGCGTCTGCTGACTCCTTGTTTGCTTGTTATGGAACGTCTGCTGACCCTCTTGTTTACTTGTTATGGAACGTCTGCTGACCCCTTGTTTACTTGTTATGGAACGTCTGCTGACCCCTTGTTTACTTGTTATGGAGCGTCTGCTGACCCTCTTGTTTACTTGTTATGGAGCGTCTGCTGACCCCTGTTTACTTGTTATGGAACGTCTGCTGACCCTCTTGTTTACTTGTTATGGAACGTCTGCTGACCCCTTGTTTACTTGTTATGGAGCGTCTGCTGACCCCTTGTTTACTTGTTATGGAGCGTCTGCTGACCCTCTTGTTTACTTGTTATGGAGCGTCTGCTGACCCTCTTGTTTACTTGTTATGGAGCGTCTGCTGACCCTCTTGTTTACTTGTTATGGAGCGTCTGCTGACCCTCTTGTTTACTTGTTATGGAGCGTCTGCTGACGCCTTGTGAACCTCTCGGTGAATTCGGTAAAGTTTAGGGTTGGTCGGCTTTTGTACCATCGTGGCCGAGTCGGTTAGGTCGGGTCACTCCATTACCTCATGTCCAACTACTTTGGCTGGACGATAGAGCGACGGTCTTGTTTCATGCAGGTCGGCGTTCAATACCCGACCATCCAAGGGGTTGGGCACCATTCCTTCCCCCCCCCTCCCCCCAAAGTCTTTTTCCAAATCCTTCTTCTGATCCCTTCCAAGTGCTATATAGTCGTAATGGCTTGGCGCTTTCTCCTGATAATTCAATCCCTCCATTACCTTATCCGAATTTTCATGAAATTTTAAACTTTTCAAACTTTGTCTCTAATGAAATGTTTGTCAACGCATTAAATATATATGTATTTTCAAAGTGAAACTATGAACTTGGCCAACCCTAACCTACCCATCCTACGTCAGTAATTAATTTTCATATGATATATAAATATCGTAAGGAAAGACCCATTAAGAAAAATATTTGAAAATACCGACGATCGTTCTGCCTGTTAAGAAAATCAGACCTTGCTTATTTGGCCAAGTAATGGGGTCCTCCTGCGTATTGGGTACGACATATGCTTACATTAGTTCTTTATCTAAAGCCTAATATTGAATCTTTATTTTCCTTCATTAATTTATTATTCGTGTATTTGCGTGTAATGTTTTTAAAGTTTGGTTTACCTTGAAGGGCATCTGTACTGTGAGCCAGATGTACGGGGCCTAACCCGTCTTACTTCGTCTGGAGCCACATGTGAGCACATGTTGTTATAGATTCAGCTACTCGGAACAAGTTCCAAGTAGCACGGGCTATGGTGAGCCCGTAGCTTACCTGGCACAGGAGCGGGGGCAAGAAGCACGGGCTATGGTTAGCCTCGTGGACGGGAGATGTCTCCCGTCCACACATGTGAGCACATGTTTGGTGTTTTATCTTGGTAGTGAGTGAGGAGAAACTAAAGATGGAATGAGGTCCCACGACTATCCGCTGGGTATCTGCAATCCATCCACTACGCCTCAGTGCTATGCCTCTATGTCCATACTGAAAACCTTCTCTGGGCTACAGTATGCAATTTATTAATTTAACAAACTTTGAGAGAAAATAACAGTCTTGAAAGTGGAAATTTTGAAAGGGAAAACAAAACTAAAGCCTAACCTAGCGTTGCACATTTATAATTAGGTTAGATTAGACTCGGGTTTGATTTTATTTTCGTCTTCTATGTTCTTCGTGTTCAAATTTCCGTTTTTTTATTTTTATGTAGGTTCATTTGGGTTTATGTATGTTCAGTATGTTTATGTAGAGTTAGTATTGATGTATGGATGGAATACAACAATATCTGCTCATAATGATAACGCTAATTCATATATTCAGTATATGACAGAACTCTGAGTCGCCTGTTTTGGTAGCCGAGTGTTCGGACCATTCGACAACTATACCGTATAAGCTAAAATCGTCGGAGCTCGGCAACAAGCAGGGACACACACTACTATTGAAGGTTGCGCTTCCCAATATACTGTTCATTAACTGTCTTTGGCCAGTTGTATATGTCTGGGAGGCCACACCTATACGCTCGCTTCTCCTGATAGAATAGTTCTTACTGTGTAGAAAGTTATTAATTTTAATTAATTTTAAATTGGATAATTATAAACATGATGATAGCTGCGTGTTGTATGTTGCCCTTGCGTGACTCACTAGCACCTTACATTGCAGAAGGTGGCTGGCCGCGACCTTTGAGTACATGTTGCCAGTGTGGCCAACCTTGGCCTAGTGTTATAGTGCCTCATACACACTCTCAACGATGAGAGCAGCTTTCAACTTTGGCTAGATATTCTAGGATGGAAAGGAATCTTCCTCTAGAATCCCTTCTAGCCTTGCCCAACTTAGTTCATCTATCCCTCCCTCCTTTCTCAGCAGGGGGAGATAATGCTCCCTGCCAAAGCAACTTCTAACGCCAACCCATTGGCCTTCCGCAGACTTAATATTCTTATGTTCACTTCTTTCACTCTCGCCATCTTATTCTCACTCTATTCACCTTTACTTATCTATTTTCTTACTCGCTCCGTCCTTATTACATCCTGGTCTTGCAGAAGGTTCGCTGTACGACAACAATAATTACCACGAAGAGTGCCTACGCTGCAATTCCTGCGGCCTCAACCTGACGGGGCCTAACCAGACCCGCGCCCGACGCTACAAGAACCAGTTCCTCTGCGATCTCCACTTCGCTGACGTTGCCCTCATGGAGACGTCCGACTTCCTGCAGCAACTGCGCTCCTTCAAGCCCCAGAGTCTGGGGTGTGCGGTCGCTAGAAGAAAATCCTCCACTACGCTTATCTTTCCTCTCCCGCCCCAAGCTTGTGCAGGTGAGGTCTTTGGGGTACTAATGAGTGTCCCGAGTGATGTATCTAATGAATGGCTCGTTTGTCTCGCTCATTACTAAACAAATTCAGCACTTTAGATGCATTGAAAATGCGTTCAAAGAATATATGTAACGGGTGAATAACACAGTGCACAGTGAATGCCTGCGGGTATTGATGAATTTCTGGGGGTATATGGGAATACCAATAAGTATAGAAGACTGCCAGTGGGTATATGTAAATGTCAAGGGATATAAGTGGGTATGGGTTAGTTGATAGATATACTCAGGGACGTGGTGATGGGATGAATTTCGGGCGCAGGTATGGCAAGTCATGTCCAACCGCCTATGTGAATCGGAGTTTTACTTTAATGATGTTAATCTTCCCTGACTCCTCTTCCTGCGTCTCCCAGATGAGTTCTGCCCAGGCTATCCGCACAGCCTCATCCCCACGCCTGGCTACTGGATCGAGTGCGCCGGCCAGACCGTCCCCGACGACACCATCTGGGACGAGTCGGAGCCGGAGTTGGAGGACGGCTCCCCTCAGAGCGACCACCCGGAGAAAGCCGATCAGAACATCCAGGTGAGTGTCCAGGGTCCCGCCAGGTCAACTCGGTGAGTCCTTGTTGACCTGGTGAGGGTTGAGCTTCAGCTCTTGTCTGATTGCCCCGGTACTGAATCTTTATCATAGGCTATCTTTCTGGAGATATAACTTAGTCGTATTCCTGGATCTGATAGCAGAGTTTGGTTATTGTTCTGGTAGTGTTGTTTGGCTATAATCCTGGTACTTTTAGTTGAAGTGTCTCATAGTCCTAGCACTTGCATAAGAAATTACTTTAATATAATACTGGTAGCTGAACTTAGATGAAGATAGACTGCAAGGATAATTTGGTCAAAGGTCCCAGAACTGACAGTGGCGTGGGTAGTAGAACTTGCTTCTGACCTCCAACCCTGGTAGTGGAACTTGCTTCTGACTCCCAATCCTGGTAGTGGAACTTGCTTCTGACCTCCAACCCTGGTAGTGGAACTTGCTTCTGACCCCCAATCCTGGTAGTGGAACTTGCTTCTGACCCCCAATCCTGGTAGTGGAACTTGCTTCTGACCCCAACCCTGGCAGTGGAACTTGCTTCTGACCCAACCCTGGCAGTGGAACTTGCTTCTGACCCCAACCCTGGCAGTGGAACTTGCTTCTGACCCCAACCCTGGCAGTGGAACTTGCTTCTGACCCCAACCCTGGCAGTGGAACTTGCTTCTGACCCCAACCCTGGCAGTGGAACTTGCTTCTGACCCCAACCCTGCAGTGGAACTTGCTTCTGACCCCAACCCTGGCAGTGGAACTTGCTTCTGACCCCAACCCTGGCAGTGGAACTTGCTCTGACCCCAACCCTGGCAGTGGAACTTGCTTCTGACCCCAACCCTGGCAGTAGAACTTGCTTCTGACCCCAACCCTGGTAGTGAACTTGCTTCTGACCCCAACCCTGGCAGTAGAACTTGCTTCTGACCCCAACCCTGGCAGTAGAACTTGCTTCTGACCCCAACCCTGGCAGTAGAACTTGCTTCTGACCCCAACCCTGGTAGTGAACTTGCTTCTGACCCCAACCCTGGCAGTAGAACTTGCTTCTGACCCCACCTGGCAGTGGAACTTGCTTCTGACCCCAACCCTGGCAGTGGAACTTGCTTCTGACCCCAACCCTGGCAGTGGAACTTGCTTCTGACCCCAACCCTGGCAGTGGAACTTGCTTCTGACCCCAACCCTGGCAGTGGAACTTGCTTCTGACCCCAACCCTGGCAGTGGAACTTGCTTCTGACCCCAACCCTGGCAGTGGAACTTGCTTCTGACCCCAACCCTGGCAGTGGAACTTGCTTCTGACCCCAACCCTGGTAGTGAACTTGCTTCTGACCCCAACCCTGGCAGTAGAACTTGCTTCTGACCCCAACCCTGGCAGTAGAACTTGCTTCTGACCCCAACCCTGGTAGTGAACTTGCTTCTGACCCCAACCCTGGCAGTAGAACTTGCTTCTGACCCCACCCCTGGCAGTAGAACTTGCTTCTGACCCCAACCCTGGTAGTGAACTTGCTTCTGACCCAACCCTGGCAGTAGAACTTGCTTCTGACCCCAACCCTGGTAGGAACTTGCTTCTGACCCCAACCCTGGCAGTAGAACTTGCTTCTGACCCCAACCCTGGTAGTGAACTTGCTTCTGACCCCAACCCTGGCAGTAGAACTTGCTTCTGACCCCAACCCTGGTAGTGAACTTGCTTCTGACCCCAACCCTGGCAGTGGAACTTGCTTCTGATCCCAACCCTGGCAGTGGAACTTGCTTCTGATCCCAACCTGGTAGTGAAACCTGGTCACAGGTCAATACGAGTAGTAAAGCGTGTTCATAGGCTTGAACCTTGCGTTCACACTGGTCAACTTTCACCTGGTACCACGTCTCATAACCCCCAACACCACCACAAACCCTGCCCCCCCCTCCCCCACCCACCAGGTGTGCACACACCAGTGAACACCTGCTCTCTGCTGCAGGTGTGTCCAGGCGGCCAGGTGCCTCTCATCAACGAGCCGTCACGCCAGAAGACCTGCATCCAGGAGCAGTGGGAGAGGAATGGCCAGTTCGACCTCACCAGCATCGACCAAGAGACCTACGAGAAGTACTTCTACGGCTCTGAGCACTGGAACTACTTTACCCAGGACGAGGACCTCGGACCCGTCATCCTCTCCCTCAAGCAGGAGACTTCCAATGGCAGAGACCAGTTCAGGTAGGGTACCATGGTGGGGGTACCATGGGAGAGACCAGTTATGGTGGGGGTACCTTGACAGGGGACCAGTTATGGTGGGGTACCATGGCAGGGGACCAGTTATGGTGGGGGTACCATGGCAGGGAACCAGTTACGGTGGGTTACTGTGAGAAGGGCCGGTTATGTCAGTACCATGGGGATATCTCAGGGAGGATACCAAAGTATGATCACCAAATATCATACTTTCATAGGCTGTGCCATGAGAGGTGACCAGGTACCATAGTTTCAGATGTTGTACCATAGGGGGTCACTAGGTACTATACATTTACCAGCTACACCAAGGAGGGGAGGGAGGGAGTTACCATAACTTTATTAAGTGTACCATGCAAAGTCTTTATGCACCATAACCTTTAGAAACTGTACCGCGGGGTGCTCCATAGGCAATGGCAGGTAAGGAGGCTTAGGATACATCTCAGTTCTACCACACACAGCCTCCCTCACAGGATGAATTTTATGCACTCATAAAAAAATATATATATATCTATATTTCTCCTTGTTGATCTCTGCTATGAGCTTGCTGTGAGGTGATCTCCTGCAGGATCATGGTGCGAGGGATATCCTACACGGTGCATGGGCTGGTCCCTGCCTCCTGCGTCTTCGCTGACAGATATAACCGGAGGAGGTGGTCAGGTCCTTCGGGCGGGAGATCAACCTCAACCCGCCCCTTGTTCTCGGTCAGCTGCCTGACATCCCTGAGGAGCTGCTCAAGCTGGACCAGGTGAGTGTGGTGATGGGTGAAGCAGGGATGAAGGATAGGGCATGGGTGAAGGATAGGGCAGCGGTGTCCCCTCTGGCAGGTGACCGCTCTCCACCACACAGTCGCCCAGACGTGTTCCCTCCGGCAGGTATTCATCAAGAGCGAGCTGAAGGTGGGGGTGGTCTATGTCAGGGAGGAGCAGTACACGGAGGAAGAGATCCTTGACAACAACGACTCCTCCATGCTCTTCGAGGAGTTCCTCCAAATACTCGGAGACAAAGTCCGGTTGAAAGGTGAGGAAGGGAGGTGCAAATGAGACACAGGTAACGAAGTGAATGTAAAGGTGAAAGTGTAAATGTGCGAGTGTGAATTAGAGGTGAGGAAGATAGTTTTATTGTCTACATTTTGTTGATATCACCATCTTTCTGATGTCTACCTCGTTGTCTTGGCCATTGGTAGTCTACCATGGCCAAAGACTAAGACTATCTACCACTCTGTAATAGAATAGTGTCATGTTTTTTTCTGCACTCAGGCTTTCTTCCACCAATATTCTCTTGTTCTAGTTTATTTAAAAAAAATCCTTATATATTTTATTAATTTCTTCAATCATAATATTCTATGTGGTGATCATGGCACCATTTCCCTTCAATGTTAGTTTTGGCATATTTAGTGCCTCCAGCCTTTGGTGAAAGGTCTCATTATTTACTTGTGGCATGTCTGGCCTGTTCTATTTTGGTCATGTTTGTTGATGCATGAACACCACACCAGTACTGTATATTCTAGCGTGTCTCTTTCTCACGTGTGTGCGCGTGTGGGTGTGCATGTGGGTGTGTGTGTGTGCATGGGTGTGTGCATGTGGGGTGTGCATGTGGGTGTGTGCGTGCATGGGTGTGCGCGTGTGCGTGCGTGGGTGTGCGCGTGTGCGTGCGTGTGTGTGCACGTGGGTGTGTGTGCGTGGTGTGTGCGCGTGTGTGTGTGTACTCACCTAGTTGTGCTTGCGGGGGTTGAGCTCTGGCTCTTTGGTCCCGCCTCTCAACCGTCAATCAACAGGTGTACAGGTTCCTGAGCCTATTGGGCCTCTATCATATCTACACTTGAAACTGTGTATGGAGTCAGCCTCCACCACATTACTTTCCTAATGCATTCCATTTGTCAACCACTCTGACACTAAAAAAGTTCTTTCTAATATCTCTGTGGCTCATTTGGGTACTAAGTTTTCCACCTGTGTCCCCTAGTGCGTGTGCCCCTTGTGTTAAAAGCCTGTCTTTATCACCCTGTCGATTCCCTTGAGAATCTTGAATGTGGCGATCAGTCCCCCTAACTCTTCTGTCTTCCAACGAAGTGAGGTTTAATTCCCATAGCTCATACCTCTCAGCTCGGGTACTAGTCTGGTGGCAAACCTTTGAACCTTTTCCAGTTTAGTCTTATGCTTGACTAGATATGGACTCCATGCTGGAACTGCATACTCCAGGATTGGTCTGACATATGTGTATAAATGTTCTGAAAGATTCCTTACACAAGTTTCTAAAGGCCGTTCTTATATTAGCCAACCTGGCATATGCTGCTGATGTTATCCTCTTGATATGAGCTCAGGGGACAGGTCTGGCGTGTGATATCAACCCCCAGGTCTTTCTCTCTCTCTGACTCTTGAAGTATTCATGTCCCATATGATACCTTGTATCTGGTCTCCTGCTTCTATCCCTATTTCATTACATT
>WNGS01163002.1:7997617-8037549 GCA_020271785.1 Procambarus virginalis | reverse complement strand
GTGTGTGTGTGCTGTGGTGTGTGTGTGTGTGTGCTTGTGTGTGTCGTGTGTGTGTGTGTGTGTGTGTGTGTGTGTGTGTGTGTGTGTAATTACCTAAGTGTAATTACCTAAGTGTAGTTACAGGATGAGAGCTACGCTCGTGGTGTCCCGTCTTCCCAGCACTCTTTGTCATATAACGCTTTGAAACTACTGACGGTTTTGGCCTCCACCACCTTCTCACTTAACTTGTTCCAACCGTCTACCACTCTATTTGCGAAGGTGAATTTTCTTACGTTTCTTCGGCATCTGTGTTTAGCTAGTTTAAATCTATGACCTCTTGTTCTTGAAGTTCCAGGTCTCAGGAAATCTTCCCTGTCGATTTTATCAATTCCTGTTACTATTTTGTACGTAGTGATCATATCGCCTCTTTTTCTTCTATCTTCTAGTTTTTGCATATTTAATGCCTCTAACCTCTCCTCATAGCTCTTGTCCTTCATTTCTGGGAGCCACTTAGTGGCATGTCGTTGCACCTTTTCCAGTTTGTTGATGTGCTTCTTAAGATAAGGGCACCATACAACCGCTGCATATTCCAGCTTTGGTCTAATAAAAGTCGTGAACAATTTCTTTAGTATTTCTCCATCCATGTATTTAAAAGCAATTCTTAGGTTAGAAAGTGTAGCATAGGCTCCTCGCACAATGTTCTTGATGTGGTCCTCAGGTGACAGTTTTCTATCTAAAACCACCCCTAGATCCCTTTCTTTATCAGAATTCTTTAAAGATTTCTCACATAATTTATAGGTTGTGTGGGGTCTATGTTCACCAATTCCACATTCCATAACATGGCATTTATTCACATTAAATTCCATTTGCCAAGTGTTGCTCCAAATACTTATTTTGTCCAGGTCTTCTTGAAGGGCATGACAATCATCTAGGTTTCTTATCTTCCCTATTATCTTAGCATCATCAGCAAACATGTTCATGTAATTCTGTAATCCCTCTGGTAGATCGTTTATGTAGACAATGAACATTACCGGTGCAAGAACTGAACCCTGTGGTACTCCACTCGTGACATTCCTCCAATCCGATACCTTGCCTCTGATTACGGCCCTCATTTTTCTGTCAGTTAGGAAATTTTTCATCCATGTTAGTAGCTTACCCGTCACCCCTCCAATATGTTCCAGTTTCCAGAACAACCTCTTATGGGGAACTCTGTCGAAAGCCTTTTTTAGGTCCAGATAGATGCAGTCAACCCAACCATCTCTTTCCTGTAAAATCTCTGTTGCTCGATCATAAAAACTGAGTAAGTTCGTTACACAGGATCTTCCAGATCGAAAACCATACTGTCGGTCTGATATTATATCATTTCTCTCCAGGTGTTCTACCCATTTAGTTTTAATTATTTTTTCCAATATTTTGACTATTACACTTGTCAATGATACAGGTCTATAATTAAGGGGGTCTTCCCTGCTTCCACTTTTGTAGATTGGAACTATGTTAGCCTTTTTCCACACATCAGCTACAACTCCTGTAAACAGGGATGCCTGAAAAATCAGCTGAAGTGGAATGCTGAGCTCAGGTGCACACTCTCTCAGAACCCATGGTGAAACTCCATCTGGACCAACTGCCTTGTTCTTACTTAGCTCCTTGAGCATTTTTTCCACTTCGTCTCTAGTCACCTCTATGTGCTCTATGTTGTTCTCTGGAATTCTTATTGTGTCTGGTTCCCTAAAGATTTCATTTTGTACAAACACACTTTGGAACTTTTCGTTTAGTGTTTCACACATTTCCTTTTCATTTTCCGTGAATCTATTTCCCATTATCAACCTCTGAATATTATCCTTTACCTGCAATTTGTTGTTTATGAATTTATAGAATAGACCTGGTTCTGTTTTACATTTGTCTGCAATCCCTTTTTCAAAATTTCTTTCTGCCTCTCTCCTCACTGCTGTGTAGTTGTTTCTTGCATCTTTGTATCGTTTGTATGTTTGGGGTTTGGCCTCTTCCTGTATTGATTCCATTTTTGTGTCTTTTGGTCTCTGGCCCTCTCGCAATTCCTATTGAACCAATCCTGTTTCCTAGTTCTGCATCTCTGTTTTGGTATAAATTTGTTTGTGCCTTTATCATATATTTCACAAAACTTGACATACATCTCATTCACTTCCTTGCCTAGCAACAAGTCTGTCCAATTATACTCACTAAAAAAATTTCTAAGGTTGCCATAATGTCCTCTCTTGAAGTCAGGTTTTTCAACTGCCTCATCCTCCTTATTTTCTTCCAGATTATAACGCATTGCATACTTTATTCCCAAAAAGACATGGTCACTTTTACCCAAGGGAGGAAGTACTGAATGTCAAATACTTCTTCCTCCTTCCTGGTAAATATCAAATCTAGCATGGAGGGAACGTCCCCTTCCCTCATCCTCGTAGCTTGTTTAACATGTTGATACAAGAATGTTTCCAGGATGAGGTCTACAAATTTACAGGTCCAAAAATCTTCTGTTTTAGCTTCATATGCTTCCCAGTCTATGGATTTCAAGTTGAAGTCACCAACTATCAACAGTCGTGACCTATCGTTATCCGCTCTCGCTATAATCTCTCTCATTATTGTTATAAGACCTTCTCGTTTACTATCTAGCTCCTCCTTTGACCATGTGCTGCTTGGTGGTGGACTATATGCATTTATGACCATTAGTTTATCATCTTCATGGCAGATCTCTAGTGCTATTATGTCAACCTCTTGTGGATTGGCAGTCATTATTTCCTTCACCTTTGTGTTCTTTCACCAGCACAGCAACGCCACCGCCTTTCCTAATTTTTCTGTCCCTTCTCCAAATTGAGTAGCCCCTTGGGAATATGACCTCATTTAAAATATCATCTTCAAGTTTTGTCTCCGTGAGTGCAACAATGTCTGGTGTCTGCATCTGTATTACATCACTTAACTCCAATATCTTCGATCTTACTCCATCTATGTTGGTGTATGCAATCTTCAGGAACTTGTTCCCCCTCTCCTTATTCTTCACTCCCCCTCTCTCTATTGATTTTGTTGGTTTGCCTTTATGTACCACTTTACTGGTCTGCCTACCCCTAACACTTTGTAGAAAAAAGAATTGATTTCTTCTTCATTCCTGCTCTCATTTAAACGTTTTGCCTCAGCGAGGTTCAGTTTCAGCTTCTCTCTGTCTTCTCTTGAAAGATCTCGTCTTAATGACCACATTTTCCCATCCTCATCACTTTGTAACTTTCTAGCATTCCTTAATACTTCTTCCATCTGCTTGGCACCGTTTAGGGTGATCCTCAAAGGTCGATCTTTCCCTTTTACATATGTAAAATATGTAATATGTGTGTGTGTGTGTGTGTGTGTGTGTGTGTGTGTGTGTGTGTGTGTAACTGTGCCTAGTGACCCCCACCCATCCTGGCCTCTGGACAGGGTTCGACAAGTACAAGGGTGGCCTGGACACCGTGCACGACCTGACGGGACTCTACAGCGTCTACGCCCACTGGAGGAACATAGAGATCATGTTCCACGTCTCCACTCTCCTGCCCTACGAGAAACATGATCCCCAAAAGGTAAGGTACATTTCAGGGGGAAAATAGAGGATTTCTAAGGTACACAAATTAATGTATATATTTATACTGAGAAACATATGGTTATATCAGCCTTTCGACTGCCAGCCTTGGCAAAGAGGTTATGCAAGTTGTGTAAGGTGTACTCGAGGCAAGGATGGGGAAATTGCAGTTTTAGGCGCGTCGTTGCTCCCAAAACAAATCACTAACACCGCTTCCACCCTTCCTCGAACCCTGATTACTACAGCTTCAGCGGAAACGGCACATTGGGAACGACATCGTGTGTGTGGTGTTCCTGGAGGCGGACAACACCCCGTTCTCCCCTGCCTGCATCAAGTCCCACTTCCTCCACACTTTCATTGTCGTCCGCACCAGCCCCAGGATCAAGTTCAAGCCCACACGTTATGAGGTTAGTGCCTATCTCTCTGCTCCACATGAACCAAAGGTAGATTACCAACCTCACCTGACTGACTGTAGCACAATGGGCTACATCTTCGGCTGACAACTGAGGGAGCCTGGTTCAATGCCCGGCCAATACAGAACGACTGAACATGTTTCAGTTCATTTGAAACCTCTGCTCACCTAACGGTAAAATAGGTGCTCAGGAGTTAGGTAACTGTTGTGGGCTACATCCTGTGACAGGTTAGTACTTGGTCTAAAGCAACCTCGATAAGCCTAAGTATAAATTTTCTGTCCCAGAAAACTGGAATTATTACTAAACCTTCCCCCCTCCCCATGTACATGCAGGTGCTGTATCTCGTGGTGGTGTCCACAGGTGGCGGTGGTGTCCCGTGATGAGGTGGGCGCCTACAAGCCATACCTGTGGGAGCAGAGCTGCTTCGAGAAGGGCCCCATGTTCCGAGAGTGGCTCCTCACCAAGATTGTCAACGGGGAGAGAGCCTCCTACTCCGCTCCAAAGTTCGCGCGCATGCAAGACCGCACCCGCTCCCAGATGCTGGAGGACCTGGTCAACAACCTCCAGAACCACGCCGAGACCGGCCAGATTCCTAAGCCTTACAGGTGTGTCACTGGTCTCTGGTTATGACCTTACAGGTGTGTCATTTGTCTCTGGTTCATGACTTTACAGGTGTGTCACTGGTCTCTGGTTGATGACCTTACAGGTGTGTCACTAGTGTGGCTGTAGACCTTACAGGTGTGTCACTAGTGTGTGGTTGTAGATCTTACAGGTGTGTCACTAGTGTGTGTGTGGTGGTAAAGCATGCAGGAGCAGGCATGACCGTGGACCCCAGAGGGAGGTGAGAGGCAGTGTGAGAGAGAGAGGAAGAGTGCTGGGGAGTCACACTCCTGGCAGCCTCCACACTGTGCCATGAAGGCCACTCTCACAAACACCTTCCACAATGACTTTCACTTCTAATATTCCAAGTTTGGTCTGCCACTCCCTGGCTTTCTATTGATTTCAATCGTTTTCTATTTCTATTTTAACTCCTAAGGTCATATTAGAATACAGTTACGTAGATTTTATCATCTTTCTGTATAATATAAAACCCTGCACAACGTGACGTATCTGAGAGAAAATTATGAGTGCCATTGGATCGAACATGCGTCCGTCTGAATGCCTCGGTACTGTCATCATCTTTATTTTTCGATTGTGTGAGTCCATGAATGAGTGAGGTGGCCAGCCATGGCCCCTTCCCCTGCAGGCATTAATGTGTCTCCCTGATGGTCGACAGACGCGGCTCCTGGCGACCTATTGGTCACATGCGTCCCTCGTCGCCACTGCTGGACTCGGTTCGCGACCTGTTCGAGGGCCACGACCAGCTGGCCAAAGACTTCACCCGTGCCTTCCATAACAGCGAAAACCAGTTCAACAATATGCTCTACGACGTCACCTTCCTGGTCGGTGCCGGCAAGGAGAAGTGTAAACTCTATGGCGTTAGGGCCATTCTTGGCGTCCGCAGCAGGTGAGGTCCATGAACAGTTTACCTGGCTTGTTGAGATGGTTCACGGTTTACCTAGGCAGTTTGTATGATTCCGGGTTTATCTGGGTAGTTAAGGTGGTTCAGGGTTTAATTGGGCAGTTCAGATTTATCCAGAGGCTTTGTTTAAGACATACAATATCCTACCTCAGCTTAATTGTCAGGCGAGATATTTCCAGGGCTTAATTATTCATAAAAGATGCTTTCATGGTCTTGACTATTTTAGTTACTTCCAGTACGCAAGTGGTCGGTGAGGAGTCTTGAGGAGACTCCTCAAGACTCTGTTTCTCTTCCAGGAGTATATGGGGTAGTCTAGATCAGTCCTAGCTATCACAGAACAAAGAGAATTTGCTACTGTTAACAACTTAAATTT
Source organism: Procambarus virginalis (assembly GCA_020271785.1). Taxonomy (NCBI): domain Eukaryota; kingdom Metazoa; phylum Arthropoda; class Malacostraca; order Decapoda; family Cambaridae; genus Procambarus; species Procambarus virginalis. The sequence goes on along the minus strand of WNGS01163002.1, from coordinate 8,031,697 downwards.
GCATTCTCTCTGTCTGTCTGTCTCTGTCTGTCTCTCTGTCCCTGACCACTGCCTGACCAGGGCTTCCCTGCAGGGTGTTCCAGGAGATGCTCTACGGATTCAGCACTGGCTTTGGGTCACCGCAGGTCTCAGTGGCCGACATCCTGGCCCGGGCCGTCCCGACGCTCCACTCTCCCTCGCACAAGCCCAAGAGCTCAAACTTCCTCCAGGTGAGTGTCCTAGGAGCTTTATATGAGTGCTCTACTCCCCCCCTCTCACCATTATGACAAGCTTCTTTCGTCATTTAACCCATGGAGACGTTAGAATATTTTGCCACCAAGATTTTATCTGCAAGCGATTGAATGTGCAGGTGACACATTCCTGTTCCGTTGACCTTCTTAGCGTGTCTCATCACTCCAAGGTACTCTTGACTTTGTACCGTTGCTGGCTGGGACCCCTCTACTAGACAGCCTTGCTCACTAACATATAGTGACCATCGAAGCCCTACCCTTGGGTGAACTAACTAAAAATGATCTTGCCCAGAGCAAACTGTCCTTTGTACCCTAGTGTATAACAAGCTAACTAGCCCCATCCTATGACCCGAGGATGGGGCTAGGGTTTATATGGTTCAGGTTTCAACCCATGCTTTCAATCCTGGGGTGAAAGTACTACATCTACCTAATGCCCCAAAATTACCTTCTCTGCCCAAACCGTAAATGGCCTAGCTAGTGCCACCAATTTCCATAGGTGAACTATCTGTTCCCAAATCCATAATGACCTTATTTAGTGTCTAATGCCCCAAAGTTAACCATGCACGTGCCCGAATCAGTTATGGTTCCTCGTTGCTGGGAACAAGAAACCTGTTAGGTTTGTTATATTGTCCCCATAGCTAAGAACTCGTTCAGGGTGCAACCCACAACAGTAGACTAACTTTAAACTACAGTTTTTAAGTAATCGGAGGCATTAGGTGCAATAAAGTGTGCTCAAACATCTTCCCTGCCTGGGAATCAAACCCAGGGGCCAATCGGTTGTGATCAGACTGCACCGACTATTATACAGTCCAATGCCTGTAATGACCTCATAAGCCTCCCATCCAGTGAGCCAATGTGACCTTTTCTCGTGCCCAACAGGTGCCAGACATCGAGACCCCACGACCCAAGAGCGTACCCAACTCGCCCATCGTCATGCGTGCCTTCTCCCGGCTCGGGACGCTCACCTCCGGCTGGGGCAGATCCTCCAAGAAGCACGACCGCCTCTCTGTCGAGGACAAGAAGAAGTGGGCGTCATCGCAGGACTGTTCTGGTGAGTCACGACTCCTCTGCTGGCCCACCGGGGCCTACCCGTCACACGTCCACTTGATGGATGCTTGTTTAAGCGTTCACCTCTCATTACACAGTTATAGACCACTCGTGTATGTCGCGGACTTCCTATAGGACATAAAGACATAGGGACCTTACAGACAAATCATAAACCATTCATAGACTCCAAGCTGACAATTTTTAGACCACACAATGACCATTCATGACTTCACAGACCACTAATAAACGACACTAAGCTTTAGAAAATCGAGTATCTGGTTATAAACTGCAAACGGGACACCTTCTAAAGGCTGTTATTGAGATTTACAAAGTTTTCATCCTTGAAGTTATCGTTATCTTCGAGATCATCGCAAACATTGTTTCGCAGACCACCCGACACCACCATATGCCACTCGGACAAATCATTCAGGTGACAATTGTAGTTCTTTACTAGATTGCTTTAAAAATTTCATTGTAATTTTGTCCATGGCACTGAAGGTGTTAGTGTCCAAGCCCGGAACTGTTAATGACCAAGCGCAGAGTGGCTGTTTAATCATAGATCAGTAGGACGAGGCGGAGCGAGGTCGTGGGTATCTTAATTTGTATGGATTAAGAATTTTTGAAAGAAAGTTGCTAAATTATAAACTATTGAGATATTTGTAGTGTAGTCATGATTGGGGAGGATGTATGTCTGTAATGCATGACTGGTCCCAGCGGTCTACTTGAGTTTCCAGAGTCCTAGTGTGTTTGTTGCCAGGAGTCCAGTGTTTCAGGTGTCATAATGGTTTGTGCTTAGATACCATCAGTGTGTCTGTATACATGTGCCATAAGTGCATATGCTATAAGTGTGTATGAATATGTCATGTGTATATACAAGTTCCATAGGTGTGCACACAAGTGCCATGAATGGTATACAGGTCACGTGTCTCTGCAAGTGTCACAAGTGTATACACAGGTGCCAAAAGTGTGTGTGTACAAGTACCATAATTGTGTATGCAGGTACCATAAGTATATACATCTGCCATAATGTTATCATGAGTTTGTCTACTGGTTGTTGTTGATAGGTAATTTTCCAACAATGTAGTTTTTTTTTTTAGTTTAGTTTAGTTCATTTATTATGCACCCCATACCCATCCCGTGGGCGGTAGTGGAAAGGGTTACACAATGTAGAAAAGAGCAATATTATGATCATTAGTGGTCCGTAATCCTTGCAATACATCTCCTGAGACATTAATATTTTTGATCAACAGCCTGATGATAACATTCACATGACACGTAACACGACTGTAACACATCAACAGCTAGGCAAGTTGTCACATTACTGTTGGTGTCAGCCACGTCACTTGGTGGATAGTTAGGTTGTTACCATTGATAACCCTCTGTACTTCTGACATCACAGACCTAGGTAGTAGCCTGTTCCCAAGGGCATGGTGACCTGGTAGCCAAGAGTAAAACGTTGGTGTGAACCTCATGTGCATCTTTTAGACTAATAAACAGCAGAACTTCTCTCGTCATTTATCTCTAGCCCTATTAGTACATCCTGCAAGAAAACTGCATAACAAGTAAGTAATACTGGTGGCAGAGATGGGATACTAACCCACCGCTGCCACCAGTATTGCCTATCTTGTTATCTTCTTTCTTATAGGACATATCAGTAGAGCTTTAGATAAATGAGGAGAATAGTTGTTTATTATTCCAGAATGCACATGCAAAGTCTGCTCCCCTAGTGTTGGCTACTGTCGACTACCATGGCAACCTGGCTTTACACCCAACCACTACTTAGGCCTGTGATGTCAAAAGTGCAGAGGCCTATCAGTGAAGGGAACTTAGCCATCTAAATAAATACACAGCTGACAATAAGTGTGTATGCAGGGCCATAAATGTGTATTCAGGGATTGTAAGTGTGTGTGTGCAAATAATATAAAATTCTGTGCACAGTTGCCACAGCTATGTGCATGTAGTATGTGTGATGACCCTTTGGCTGCCATGAGAATCAGTTAGCATGTATTGACAAAGTTAACAATTTAACAGCAGACGTTAAACTTAGTTGTATCGTACCCTTGTGCAGTATATCCACTGTGTTGAACTGGAGATGTGAAGCAAATTGAGAGTAAGAGACAGCCATATACGTCGATGGGTTAACATAGACAGGTGGACAGACCAACACGAGGAAAGCACACACAGATTGAAAGCGAGAGAAATAGGAATGGGAGTAAGCATGTGTTGGGTGGTTCTCCTAGCAGGGAAGGAGGGCAAGGAGCGGCAGGGGGACAAGAATGCCCTGGCGGTGCCGCGTCTGAGCGTGTGTGCGGACGGCGGCAAGGTGGACCGCGCTCGCCTCTGCCAGGCGGAGGTACGTGTGATGGTGGCCCAGACCAGCGAGCGACGCCAGACCCAAGTACGGTAAACCCCACACTCGTGCACGCCCACAACCCCCACAGCACGTGTGTACGCCCTCACGTCCACCACTAGACCGCTGCGGATAGGCACTCACATCTGCACATATTACACAGCCTCATGTTGTGCACAAACGTGTGCTCACACACACACACACACACACACACACACACACACACACACACGCACACACGCACACGCACACGCACACGCACACGCACACGCACACACGCACACACACACACACGCACACATACATATGTGCGCCTCATATCAGCTCACTGCAGACATGGTATACCCGGCATAATATGTATACGTGCACTCTCTTAAGACACGAACACTCCATGTACACAAACGCTTCCACATGCATCTTCATGTACACAGACATCTCCCATATATACATGCACCCCAATGTATGGATGCCCCCTTGTACATGGGCACCCAATGTACAGGGAAACCCACAGCAAGCACTAACACTGGCAGGTAGTGGGATACCATCTGCAGTGTCCACTATCACATTACTGTGGACGGACATTACTTTCACTCCACAGAGTCATCTCTTATGTACCTTCCCTCTCCTATCTTCCTATCATCATCTCATCCATCATTTTTTTCCATCACCATCCTCCCATCACCATCCCCCCCCCCGTACACCCCGTGTTCTTTCCTAAGTGTGAGTTACAATGTGATAGAGATGAACCGTCTTTGAATAATTGGCGCTTATTTAGTTTTCCCTTTTGAAATATCTTGCAATAAGGTAAATTTTAGTTAAACACCAGCTTGTCCTCGTAAACAATGGCCAAATGCTATTCAATCGATCAGCATTTAACGTGATGCTAAATCCTTGGCCACCCGTGTACGATACTCCTGGGTTACCCCATGTCTGATACCCCCTGGTTACCCGTGTCTGATACCCCCTGGTTACCCGTGTCTGATGCCCCCTGGTTACCCCGCCTGCGATGCCCCCTGGTCACCCCGCCTGCGATGCCCCCTGGTTACCCCGCCTGCGATGCCCTCTGGTTACCCCGCCTGCGATGCCCTCTGGTTACCCCGCCTGCGATGCCCCCTGGTTACCCCGCCTGCGATGCCCCCTGGTCACCCCGCCTGCGATGCCCCCTGGTTACCCCGCCTGCGATGCCCTCTGGTTACCCCGCCTGCGATGCCCTCTGGTTACCCCGCCTGCGATGCCCCCTGGTTACCCCGCCTGCGATGCCCCCTGGTCACCCAGCCTGCGATGCCCCCTGGTCACCCCGCCTGCGATGCCCCCTGGTTACCCCGCCTGCGATGCCCCCTGGTTACCCCGCCTGCGATGCCCCCTGGTTACCCCGCCTGCGATGCCCCCTGGTTACCCCGCCTGCGATGCCCCCTGGTCACCCCGCCTGCGATGCCCCCTGGTCACCCCGCCTGCGATGCCCCCTGGTCACCCCGCCTGCGATGCCCCCTGGTCACCCCGCCTGCGATGCCCCCTGGTCACCCCGCCTGCGATGCCCCCTGGTCACCCCGCCTGCGATGCCCCCTGGTCACCCCGCCTGCGATGCCCCCTGGTCACCCCGCCTGCGATGCCCCCTGGTCACCCCGCCTGCGATGCCCCCTGGTCACCCCGCCTGCGATGCCCCCTGGTCACCCCGCCTGCGATGCCCCCTGGTCACCCCGCCTGCGATGCCCCCTGGTCACCCCGCCTGCGATGCCCCCTGGTCACCCCGCCTGCGATGCCCCCTGGTCACCCCGCCTGCGATGCCCCCTGGTTACCCGTGTATTAAACCATAGCCCAACTGAGGGTAACCATCCAGTCCTCTGTGATGTCAGTGCATAGTTATTCATTATTACCTCATAACCATATTCATAGCATATTTCATGACTCCTCAACTCCAATACACTTACAAGTAATGCAAGCACCATCAATTAATCCCTATTACACGCCACTGCACGTCCAGCAACTATTGACAAGTTAACGCCTCATTCAGCACCATCAGTGACCCAAATAAAACAGAACATAAATACTAACATGCACTATATTAATGGGTAACTATAAGGAACTTTTACAACAACTGTACAGTACAACATACAGGAACCAGCCAGATTCTTTGCTACTTTTAATTACAAAAAATTCAGTATCTTCTTAAATCAAACCCTGAGTTATTAGGAATATTTTAGGATTTCTCACGTAAAAAATAATTAAAAAAATTTATGAAACATCGAACAGCAGTAAACACCACCAATTTCTTATTTGTAACTTGGGTCAGGTGAGACTAACTGGTCAGTTTTGTACTGAATACTTGGGAGCTTTAAATATTCATGTCTCTTCTTAATTTGTATTAATTTATTTACTAAACAATAAATATACTCGTAAATAATTAAAAATTAACTTTTCTTTTTCTTATTTTTATTTAAATAGAAACCGACTTGAGTGTTTTTTTGTTAACCGAGAGAAAAAGGGTCTTTGTTTTCTTTCGCTTTATTTCTGCTGTCTTCAGGATTAACATTCCTATTGAAATTCAATAAACTAATAGCTGTTACGCTACCCTCTCTCTCTCTCTCTTTCCACCTTGTTTTTCCCTCTACATCTCTTTTGCCTCTCTCTCTTCCCCTCTCTCACTACCATACATCGTACCTTTTCTCTCTCATTTATAAAGCACTAAGTTGCTGGATAATTTTTCATGTTAATGCAATAAATAATATGATTTTAGCATGGTAGAATGAGGATAATACTGTATGGCAACCCATAGCTTTGTCATAAATATACTCTGGTACAAAATGGGGCTGCCACACTCTGCCTACACTAAACATGTCTTTCTAGCTTCTAATTAGCCTCTAGTGCATTCACTTCCCTTGGGGACTAAGTTTTCCTATTACACTGCTATGTCACATAACCCCTTCTCTGCAAGGGTTGGATTCTTTCTGTATAATGGCCCTCGATGCCCTCTTGCGGGCGAGTATTTGTTGTTAACATGTGTTACTTGGAGGCTGCTCTGCCTCGGAGCTGTGGTGTAAGATAGGGATTTGGATCCCCCCATTGTTGTGGAACACCAAGCCTATTATGCTTTTGCGGCCCCTTTGGCCAGTGACTGATCTTCCCCAGGATGCAACCCATAACAATTGCTTAACTCCCATGTACCTATTTACTGCTAGGTGAACAGGTGCATCAGGTGAAAGAAAACGTACCCATCTGTTTTTGTCCTACCTGGGGATTGAACCCGGGTCCCTAGGTGTGAACTGAGGGTATATCACTGTGCCATAGAACCCATTAAGACGTACCTATTTCTGATTTTGCTGTATCTTCATGGAACTTTGTATAAATATCCCGCTATCCTTCTGTTTTGGTAGTACATACTTATACGAAGGATGAGGGCCATAGTACATATACCGACGTACAACACACTTATAAAGTAAAAATTGGTACTATTGAGTTTGGACAAACCGGAAAATGATCTGCTTATGTTGCAATGACAAACTAAACTAACCTAACCTAACCTTACCTTACCTTACCTTACCTTACCTTACCTTCCTAGGCCTAAAACTCACTATATATATTTTATTGTGCGCCCCTTGCACATCCGGTGTCATTTGCATTCATACTGTCTTGTAGCTCTGGTCTTTGGACTAGGGTCTTTCCTAATTCTTAATTTTAAAGGAAACAGCTCATCGCTTCTTATCGTTTTGTAAGTAATTTCATTTGAGCTTCCTACTCAACTTAAGTTGTCATGAGTACAATATTCTTGGGAACTGTGTATGCAATGGCACTGTCCCTTGTTCTTTCGTGCGCCCAACATCTTGGTGATGTGAAGGCTTCCTAGTGTCCACACTATCGTGAAGTGAACTTTCACAGATAAGACTGTCCTTTATTCTCTTGTGCTCCCAACATCTGCATACTATAATATAAAGTCCAAGATTTAGGATAAAAACCCACACTTGTGAAGAATAATTGATTGAAGATTAAGCCACCCAAGAGGTGGCATGGGCATGAATAGTCCATAACCTTACTTATTACCTAATTACTTAGGTAATTACACTTAGGTAATTACACCACACTTGTGTATTTGTGAAATTTATGAAAGAAATTTACACAAAGTTTTTTGCACTCTCCTGAGTGCTTTGTCAAGATCTGAGTGTGTGGTTAGGACGAGACTTGCATCACAGTGTCTAATGAGGCTCTTGTGTTGATACCTGGTTGATACCTGGTTGATGGGGTTCTGGGAGTTCTTCTACTCCCCAAGCCCGGCCCGAGGCCAGGCTTGACTTGTGAGAGTTTGGTCCACTAGGCTGTTGCTTGGAGCGGCCCGCAGGCCCACATACCCACCACAGCCCGGTTGGTCCGGCACTCCTTGGAGGAATAAATCTAGTTTCCTCTTGAAGATATCCACGGTTGTTCCAGCAATATTTCTTATGCTTGCTGGGAGGACGTTGAACAACCGCGGACCTCTGATGTTTATACAGTGTTCTCTGATTGTGCCTATGGCACCTCTGCTCTTCACTGGTTCTATTCTGCATTTTCTTCCATATCGTTCACTCCAGTACGTCGTTATTTTACTGTGCAGATTTGGTACTTGGCCCTCCAGTATCTTCCAAGTGTATATTATTTGATATCTCTCTCGTCTTCTTTCTAGTGAGTACATTTAGAGAGCTTTGAGACGATCCCAATAATTTAGGTGCTTTACCTCGTCTATGCGTGCCGTATACGTTCTCTGTATTCCCTCTATTTCAGCAATCTCTCCTGCTCTGAAGGGGGAAGTGAGTACTGAGCAGTACTCAAGATGGGACAACACAAGTGACTTGAAGAGTACAACCATTGTGATGGGATCCCTGGATTTGAAAGTTCTCGTAATCCATCCTATCATTTTTCTGGCTGTCGCAATATTTGCTTGGTTATGCTCCTTAAACGTTAGGTCGTCAGACATTATTATTCCCAAATCCTTTACATGCTGTTTTCCTACTATGGGTACATTTGATTGTGTTTTGTACTCTGTATTATGTTTAAGGTCCTCATTTTTACCGTACCTGAGTACCTGGAATTTATCACTGTTAAACATCATGTTATTTTCTGATGCCCAGTCGAAAACTTTATTAATATCAGCTTGAAGTTTTTCAATGTCTTCAGCCGAGGTAATTTTCATACTGATTTTTGTGTCATCTGCAAAGGATGATACGAAGCTGTGACTTGTATTTTTGTCTATATCTGATATGAGAATAAGGAAAAGCAGCGGTGCAAGGACTGTACCCTGAGGTACAGAGCTTTTAACTGCACTTGGACTAGATTGTATATGGTTGACCGTTACTCGCTGAGTCCTGTTTGACAGAAAACTGAGTATCCAGCGTCCTACTTTACCAGTTATTCCCATTGACTTCATTTTGTGTGCTATCACGCCATGGTCACATTTATCGAAAGCCTTTGCGAAGTCCGTGTATATCACATCAGCATTCTGTTTTTCTTCTAATGCCTCAGTGACTTTGTCGTAGTGCTCAAGTAGCTGTGAGAGGCACGATCTTCCCGCTCGAAATCCATGTTGGCCTGGGTTGTGAAGGTCATTGGTCTCCATGAAATTGGTGACCTGACTCCTAATCACTCTCTCAAATACTTTTATGATGTGCGATGTTAGTGCAACTGGTCTATAATTCTTTGCCAATGCTTTGCTCCCTCCCTTGTGTAGAGGGGCTATGTCTGCTACTTTAAGTGCATCTGGTATCTCCCCCGTGTCCAAGCTCTTCCTCCACACTATACTGAGTGCCTGTGCTACCGGCACTTTGCATTTCTTTATAAATATTGAATTCCATGAGTCAGGACCTGGGGCGAGTGCATGGGCATGTTTTCAATTTCTCTTTCAAAATTTAGTGCGCTCGTGTTGATATCAGTTATATTTACAGGGGTTTGAATATCCCGCATAAAGAAATTATCTGGATCTTCCACTTTCATGTTGTTTATTGGAGTGCTAAACATGTCCTCATACTGCTTTTTTAGGATTTCACTAATTTCTTTGTCATCCTCCGTGTATGAACCTTCACTTGTACGAATAGGTCCAATACTGGCAGTGGTTTTTGCTTTTGATTTCGCATATGAGAAATATTTTGGATTTTTCTTTATTTCCTGAATTGCTTTCTGTTCTAACTGCCTTTCTTCAGTTTCATATGAGTGTTTCAATTTCCGCTCGATTTCTTCAATCTCCCTATTTAAATTATTCCTTCTTTGACGGGAAATTCGTGTCTGCATAAGCAGTTCTGTTATTTTTTTCCTGCGTTTATACTGTCGTCTGCGTTCTCTTTCTACGTTAGATCTCTTTCTGGCTTTCCTCAGGGAACATGTTTCAGACAGACTTGATACGCTTCCGAAGTCAGTTTTTCTATTCCTTCTGTAGGACTTGTATTACTTAAACAGTTTTCCCATGGAATGTTTGTAAGTTCCCTGTTTATTATCTCCCAGTCTATCCTTTTATTATTAAATTGATTTACTGAATAGCCCCTCTCGCTTTATCAACGTTTTAGGTCTATTCTGAGTATTGATGGTCGTTTGCACTTCAATGAGCTTGTGATCTGAATATGTTATCTGATATCGTAATGTCTCTGATAATGTCTTCATTGTTCGTAAAGACCAAATCTAAAATATTTTCATTTCTCGTTGGCTCCGATATCTGCTGACTGAGTGAAAATTTGTCACAGAATCTAAGTAGTTCTCTAATCTGTGGTTGGTTAGGTCCCGATAGATTTCCTGGTATAATATTATTGTTTGCTATTTTCCACCTGAGACTAGGCAAGTTGAAGTCACCTAGGAAGATAATATCAGGTATCGGGTTCTCCAAATTATCAAGGCTATTCTCTATTTTGTTTATCTGTTCTGTGAATTCCTCAGCCGTTGCATCTGGCGGTTTGTATATTAGAATAATCACTAAATTTATTTCTCTTTTTAATCCCAGTACCTCTACCACCTCATTTGTAACGTTTAGGAGCTCCGAGCATACAAGGTCTTCCCTAATATACAGACCCACTCCTCCATGTGACCTAATTTCCTATCACACCTGTATAGGTTATATCCTGGAATCCAGATCTCACTGTCCAACAATTCCCCTGCATGGGTTTCTGTGAAAGCTCCAATTACTGCATTTGACTCCGTGAGGAGGCCATTTATGAACTGTACTTTGTTGTTTGTTCTTGTTTTCAGTCTTGTATGTGGGCAAAGATGAATGAGGTTCCATAGCTTTGTCATAAATATACTCTGGTACAAAATGGGGCTGCCACACTCTGCCTACACTAAACATGTCTTTCTAGCTTCTAATTAGCCTCTAGTGCATTCACTTCCCTTGGGGACTAAGTTTTCCTATTACACTGCAATGTCACATAACCCCTTCTCTGCAAGGGTTGGATTCTTTCTGTATAATGGCCCTCGATGCCCTCTTGCGGGCGAGTATTTGTTTTTTAACATGTGTTACTTGGAGGCTGCTCTGCCTCGGAGCTGTGGTGTAAGATAGGGATTTGGATCCCCCCATTGTTGTGGACACACCAAGCCTATTATGCTTTTGCGGCCCCTTTGGCCAGCGACTGATGATCTTCCCCAGGATGCAACCCATAACATTGCTTAACTCCCATGTACCTATTTACTGCTAGGTGAACAGGTGCATCAGGTGAAAAGAAAACGTACCCATCTGTTTTTGTCCTACCTGGGGATTGAACCGGGTCCCTAGGTGTGAACTGAGGGTATATCACTGTGCCATAGAACCCATTAAGACGTACCTATTTCTGATTTTGCTGTATCTTCATGGAAGTTGGTATAAATATCCCGCTATCCTTCTGTTTTGGTAGTACATACTTATACGAAGGATGAGGGCCATAGTACATATACCGACGTACAACACACTTATAAAGTAAAAATTGGTACTATTGAGTTTGGACAAACCGGAAAATGATCTGCTTATGTTGCAATGACAAACTAAACAACCCTAACTTACCTTACCTTACCTTACCTTACCTTACCTTCCGAGGCCTAAAACTCACTATATATATTTTATTGTGCGCCCCTTGCACATCCGGTGTCATTTGCATTCATACTGTCTTGTAGCTCTGGTCTTTGGACTAGGGTCTTTCCTAATTCTTAATTTTAAAGGCAACAGCTCATCGCTTCTTATCGTTTTGTAAGTAATTTCATTTGAGCTTCCTACTCAACTTAAGTTGTCATGAGTACAATATTCTTGGGAACTGTGTATGCAATGGCACTGTCCCTTGTTCTTTCGTGCGCCCAACATCTTGGTGATGTGAAGGCTTCCTAGTGTCCACACTATCGTGAAGTGAACTTTCACAGATAAGACTGTCCTTTATTCTCTTGTGCTCCCAACATCTGCATACTATAATATAAAGTCCAAGATTTAGGATAAAACCCACACTTGTGAAGAATAATTGATTGAAGATTAAGCCACCCAAGAGGTGGCATGGGCATGAATAGCATAACCTTACTTATTACCTATTACTTAGGTAATTACACTTAGGTAATTACACCACACTTGTGTATTTGTGAAATTTATGAAAGAAATTTACACAAAGTTTTTTGCACTCTCCTGAGTGCTTTGTCAAGATCTGAGTGTGGTTAGGACGAGACTTGCATCACAGTGTCTAATGAGGCTCTGTGTTGATACCTGGTTGATACCTGGTTGATGGGGTTCTGGGAGTTCTTCTACTCCCCAAGCCCGGCCCGAGGCCAGGCTTGACTTGTGAGAGTTTGGTCCACTAGGCTGTTGCTTGGAGCGGCCCGCAGGCCCACATACCCACCACAGCCCGGTTGGTCCGGCACTCCTTGGAGGAATAAATCTAGTTTCCTCTTGAAGATGTCCACGGTTGTTCCGGCAATATTTCTTATGCTTGCTGGGAGGACGTTGAACAACCGCGGACCTCTGATGTTTATACAGTGTTCTCTGATTGTGCCTATGGCACCTCTGCTCTTCACTGGTTCTATTCTGCATTTTCTTCCATATCGTTCACTCCAGTACGTCGTTATTTTACTGTGCAGATTTGGTACTTGGCCCTCCAGTATCTTCCAGTGTATATTATTTGATATCTCTCTCGTCTTCTTTCTAGTGAGTACATTTGGAGAGCTTTGAGACGATCCCAATAATTTAGGTGCTTTACCTCGTCTATGCGTGCCGTATACGTTCTCTGTATTCCCTCTATTTCAGCAATCTCTCCTGCTCTGAAGGGGGAAGTGAGTACTGAGCAGTACTCAAGATGGGACAACACAAGTGACTTGAAGAGTACAACCATTGTGATGGGATCCCTGGATTTGAAAGTTCTCGTAATCCATCCTATCATTTTTCTGGCTGTCGCAATATTTGCTTGGTTATGCTCCTTAAACGTTAGGTCGTCAGACATTATTATTCCCAAATCCTTTACATGCTGTTTTCCTACTATGGGTACATTTGATTGTGTTTTGTACTCTGTATTATGTTTAAGGTCCTCATTTTTACCGTACCTGAGTACCTGGAATTTATCACTGTTAAACATCATGTTATTTTCTGATGCCCAGTCGAAAACTTTATTAATATCAGCTTGAAGTTTTTCAATGTCTTCAGCCGAGGTAATTTTCATACTGATTTTTGTGTCATCTGCAAAGGATGATACGAAGCTGTGACTTGTATTTTTGTCTATATCTGATATGAGAATAAGGAAAAGCAGCGGTGCAAGGACTGTACCCTGAGGTACAGAGCTTTTAACTGCACTTGGACTAGATTGTATATGGTTGACCGTTACTCGCTGAGTCCTGTTTGACAGAAAACTGAGTATCCAGCGTCCTACTTTACCAGTTATTCCCATTGACTTCATTTTGTGTGCTATCACGCCATGGTCACATTTATCGAAAGCCTTTGCGAAGTCCGTGTATATCACATCAGCATTCTGTTTTTCTTCTAATGCCTCAGTGACTTTGTCGTAGTGCTCAAGTAGCTGTGAGAGGCACGATCTTCCCGCTCGAAATCCATGTTGGCCTGGGTTGTGAAGGTCATTGGTCTCCATGAAATTGGTGACCTGACTCCTAATCACTCTCTCAAATACTTTTATGATGTGCGATGTTAGTGCAACTGGTCTATAATTCTTTGCCAATGCTTTGCTCCCTCCCTTGTGTAGAGGGGCTATGTCTGCTACTTTAAGTGCATCTGGTATCTCCCCCGTGTCCAAGCTCTTCCTCCACACTATACTGAGTGCCTGTGCTACCGGCACTTTGCATTTCTTTATAAATATTGAATTCCATGAGTCAGGACCTGGGGCCAAGTGCATGGGCATGTTTTCAATTTCTCTTTCAAAATTTAGTGCGCTCGTGTTGATATCAGTTATATTTACAGGGGTTTGAATATCCCGCATAAAGAAATTATCTGGATCTTCCACTTTCATGTTGTTTATTGGAGTGCTAAACATGTCCTCATACTGCTTTTTTAGGATTTCACTAATTTCTTTGTCATCCTCCGTGTATGAACCTTCACTTGTACGAATAGGTCCAATACTGGCAGTGGTTTTTGCTTTTGATTTCGCATATGAGAAGAAATATTTTGGATTTTTCTTTATTTCCTGAATTGCTTTCTGTTCTAACTGCCTTTCTTCAGTTTCATATGAGTGTTTCAATTTCCGCTCGATTTCTTCAATCTCCCTATTTAAATTATTCCTTCTTTGACGGGAAATTCGTGTCTGCATAAGCAGTTCTGTTATTTTTTTCCTGCGTTTATACTGTCGTCTGCGTTCTCTTTCTACGTTAGATCTCTTTCTGGCTTTCCTCAAGGGAACATGTTTCAGACAGACTTGATACGCTTCCGAAGTCAGTTTTTCTATTCCTTCTGTAGGACTTGTATTACTTAAAACAGTTTCCCATGGAATGTTTGTAAGTTCCCTGTTTATTATCTCCCAGTCTATCCTTTTATTATTAAAATTGAATTTACTGAATAGCCCCTCTCGCTTTATCAACGTTTTAGGTCTATTATGAGTATTGATGGTCGTTTGCACTTCAATGAGCTTGTGATCTGAATATGTGGTATCTGATATCATAATGTCTCTGATAATGTCTTCGTTGTTCGTAAAGACCAAATCTAAAATATTTTCATTTCTCGTTGGCTCCGATATCTGCTGACTGGGTGAAAATTTGTCACAGAATCTAAGTAGTTCTCTAATCTGTGGTTGGTTAGGTCCCGATAGATTTCCTGGTATAATATTATTGTTTGCTATTTTCCACCTGAGACTAGGCAAGTTGAAGTCACCTAGGAAGATAATATCAGGTATCGGGTTCTCCAAATTATCAAGGCTATTCTCTATTTTGTTTATCTGTTCTGTGAATTCCTCAGCCGTTGCATCTGGTGGTTTGTATATTAGAATAATCACTAAATTTATTTTCTCTATTTTTAATCCCAGTACCTCTACCACCTCATTTGTAACGTTTAGGAGCTCCGAGCACACAAGGTCTTCCCTAATATACAGACCCACTCCTCCATGTGACCTAATTTTCCTATCACACCTGTATAGGTTATATCCTGGAATCCAGATCTCACTGTCCAACAATTCCCCTGCATGGGTTTCTGTGAAAGCTCCAAATACTGCATTTGACTCCGTGAGGAGGCCATTTATGAACTGTACTTTGTTGTTTGTTCTTGTTTTCAGTCCTTGTATGTTGGCAAAGATGAATGAGGTTACTATATTAGTGATAGTTTGACTGGGAGACTTTTTCGGCAAGCCCATTATGCGTGGACATAATAAGTTTGTTCTGACCAGTACTGATTGTTGTAGGGCAGTTGCCTGTCGTAGTTGTAGCTCCCTTTCGGTGTGTAATTGTACCTGTAATTCTGGAGTGCAAGTGGATCTGGCATCCAGTTCCATACACTCTCCATGCTCCTCCTTTTGAATTCTCTGTCGGTCTGGTATAAAAAATTTATAGTTTCCTCCCAATTCATTATCCTGCTTGCCACTCTTTATGTAGCGTTCCGTGCCTTTCACGTGAAAGTGTGGGCAGCTGAGGTCATAGCATTTTCTGTCCTCCAGTGAGGTTTGACACATGTCAGGATGGAAAACCTACATATTGATCCAAATCGACACTCACCTTTCCTAAGCATATTTAAACATTTTTTGGGATGTTGGTAACTGCATTCTAATCCTTTCTTATTACCAGCATATCTATGTCTGCATATGCCCTTTGTTGTTGTTATAGATTCAGCGACTGGGAACAAAAAGTCCCAAGTAGCACGGGCTATGGTGATCCCGTAGTGGACTTACCTGGCACAGGAGCTGGACTGTTACCTTGGGTCCAGTCCTCTTATCCTTTATGACCACCTGACCATGTCACCTCTATTCCCAACTGTCAATGTACCTGCGATAATGTCTTCTATCGAAATATGGTCGTGTCCTTTCTGTAATCCTACCATTCTGGGAACTGGAGTCGTTATTTATAAGAGGTGTTTCATCTGGATGCTATCCCTCTTAACCTATCCAGGATTGTTGTACAATATGTTGTATATATTTGTCAAAGCTATAATAGAGTTGAATACAGTGGTGGTACCAGAGAAGTTCTGGGGATTTATTTGTCTATACAGTGCTGTCTTCTTTGATTTTTTTTAATTTGTGGTAAAATTATAAGTTGTTATTTTCTTGGTTGACTTCAACATAAAGTTCACTCTACACAAAAGTACCAAGTTTATGTAATGTGTCGGCAGCGTTGTCAAATGCAAAGCTAATTATTTTTAATCAAATGTTGCCCCATTTTACTTATTAAATAAGAAAAGACCACTCCTTGTCATGTGCTTTCTCCACCTGTGTTGTCTTTTTTTAAATATTTCAGGTAGAGAATATTCTTCCTAAAATAGCGATGAGTGAAACTTAATATCAAGTATGAAACCTGCTTTGCTTCAAGGCTTAAAGTTCCCGAAATGATTATGCATATAGTTCCTTAGCCCCTGGTTTTGTTGTTGACATGCATCAGCTGTTGTGTTCATGTTGCCATGCATCTGCTGTTGTGTTCATGTTGCCATGCATCAGCTGTTGTGTTCATGTTGCCATGCACCAGCTGTTGTTTATATTTACACTTATCTGCTGTTGTTTTCAAGTTGACATGCATCAGCTGTTGTATTGATGTTGACATGCATCAGCTGTTGTATTGATGTTGACATGCATCAGCTGTTGTATTGATGTTGACATGCATCAGCTGTTGACATGCATCAGCAATTGTATTCATGGTTACATGCATCAGCTGTTGTTTTCATGTTTACATGCATCAGCTATTGTATTCATGTAAGCTTGCATCAGCTGTTGTATTCATGTAAGCTTGCATCAGCGGTTGTAGCCGTGATGGCTTGCATCAGGTGTTGTAGCCGTGATGGCTTGCATCGGGTGTTGTAGCCGTGATGGCTTGCATCAGGTGTTGTAGCCGTGATGGCTTGCATCAGCTGTTGTAGCCGTGATGGCTTGCATCAGGTGTTGTAGCCGTGATGGCTTGCATCAGGTGTTGTAGTCGTGATGGCTTGCATCAGCTGTTGTAGTCGTGATGGCTTGCATCAGGTGTTGTAGCCGTGATGGCTTGCATCAGCTGTTGTAGCCGTGATGGCTTGCATCAGCTGTTGTAGTCGTGATGGCTTGCATCGGCTGTTGTAGCCGTGATGGCTTGCATCGCTGTTGTAGCCGTGATGGCTTGCATCAGGTGTTGTAGCCGTGATGGCTTGCATCAGGTGTTGTAGTCGTGATGGCTTGCATCAGGTGTTGTAGTCGTGATGGCTTGCATCAGGTGTTGTAGTCGTGATGGCTTGCATCAGGTGTTGTAGCCGTGATGGCTTGCATCAGGTGTTGTAGTCGTGATGGCTTGCATCAGGTGTTGTAGCCGTGATGGCTTGCATCAGGTGTTGTAGCCGTGATGGCTTGCATCAGGTGTTGTAGCCGTGATGGCTTGCATCAGGTGTTGTAGCCGTGATGGCTTGCATCAGCTGTTGTAGCCGTGATGGCTTGCATCAGCGGTTGTAGCCGTGATGGCTTACATCAGCTGTTCTTGCAAGCCACTATTGTGTTCTGTAATTGTGAACCTTTTCAAATGTCACAATGATACTATATTATCCTAATCTATATTTGTGGGACATTATGCATGTTTCCATAAGTCAAAATTACTTGTACCTCAGTGCATCAGTACATATAATTATGTAAAGTCCGATACATTACCAGGCATCACACATGCCATGTACATCCATGCAGGTGTACATTGCTTCTAGATGTATATACATGATTAGTTTACTAATCTTGGACTATGGCCGGGACTAAAGTAGTCTTGCTGGTTGGTCAGTCAAGGTATTGTGGTGGCCTTAACCCTCCAGAGGTTGAGAGGCCTCAACCCCAATGCACACACATGGCAATCCCACAAATATAGAATAAACAAATGATGTTGAATACAAATGTAGAGATTGATGTAAAAATATCTGTTTTAAATATTATAAACTTTGATATTCAAATTGCAAACATAACTAGACTCGTAGAGAACACTACGTATATACCCTAAATTATCTTCCTGTAGAAACCACTTGATCATATTAAAAAGTTAATGTTGTAGAATTGTTCGTAATAACACTAACTGTAGAGCAATGATTGTCAAGGAAAAATAATAAAATCCCAGAGTTTCCAAATACTGTTATCTTTCTCTAATTCTTAACTGATGTACACTTTCCATCTTAAACTGTTGCTCCCCATCCCCCACCACATCATCATGACCTGCTCTGACATTGTACTCCCAGTGCTGACCCTGATTTGACCCAACTCATTCTAAAATACACTCAACTCTCCAGACTTACATTAACCTGTGCTAATGTTCCCAGAACTGTCCTGAAATTCTAGACCTACACAAAGGTTGTTT
The DNA here is from genome assembly GCA_020271785.1 of Procambarus virginalis. Lineage (NCBI taxonomy): Eukaryota > Metazoa > Arthropoda > Malacostraca > Decapoda > Cambaridae > Procambarus > Procambarus virginalis. The sequence continues at coordinate 8,013,196 of WNGS01163002.1, read as the reverse complement.
TATTTTAATTCATTTTGTACAATATATGTACAGTATATACGGTATATTACGCATATATCGAAGTCTTCCCCCCCCTCCCACCCCAAGGTTGCACTACTGACCATGGATGAAACACCACAACAAGCTGACCAACTCCTGAATACCTATTAACTGCTAGGTGAACAGTTCATTAAATGATAGGAAACGTCCCACTATTTCTGTCCCACCTGGGATTCGAACCCAGTACTCAATGACCAATTAACTACATGATAAATTCTGATGTTTTTGAGAGTCTTTAGCAACATTCCAACCCCTTCCTTATCTAACCTACACTAACTACCCTTGGAACCTCCCTTGCATCTCTGTCACCCCTTTGTCCACACCTCTCCATTTGGCAGTCTTCCATTTTCATTGGTGCCTGCCTTAAGCCCTCGCTGATGTCTCTTGGTCCCAACAGTTTACCATCATCGAGTTCGAGCAGGACACTCTGAGGATCTTACTGGACTACCTGCACACTGGGTCCTGTCCCCTTACCTGCACCTCCATTCCGGGCCTCATCTGTGCTGCTGAACACTATGACCTGCCGGAGCTGCTGCAGGCCTGCTTCCACCATGCCAAGCAGTTCCTCAGAATTGAAGTGGTGAGCTGGGTGTGAAGAGGGGGGTTCTGGGGGGTGGGTATGGTCGACAGGAAATGATGATGAGGTTTGTTGAAGATAAGATTGATGGGACAGGTTGAGAAAGATGGAATGGTTGATGTAGTAAGCTGAGTTGGAGCAGTAAGCATATAGACTAAGTTCTCTTCTGGTCTAGAGGAAGATAATGTTTCTATGAGTAAGTTGGCTCTTGATAGTTGTGCGAGTTGTTTCATATATAATGTATTCACCAGTAACATCCTCCTATTCTTTATGGGGCAATATTTATCTGAACAGATGTGAATTACCTGGATGGGTGCACCGGGTCTCCAGTTTAGTCTGCCCGTTATCTCAGTTGAAAGAGCTGTATGTTGCCAGAATCACTATGAACATTATCATTACCATCACCCATGTAATGTGTTTACCATTAACATTTATTGTTTGCTCCATCAGCCATATTGTTAGTCTCATTCTTTCCCACCCACCATCAGCGTGAGCATTGATTACAATGATTACAAGTAATATCCCCCTTGGTGTTGCCATGGAAGAGGTAGCCTCATTCCCTGCACTTCCCTGCAGGTATGCAATATGCTCAGCAGCTTGGAGAATTACTACTGGCGCTACACCTCCGCCTCAGAGCTAGTCAATATGATACTCGCCTTCGTCGAGACCAGAGCCGTCCAGGTGCGCCTATCCATCTATTGTTTTGTACCACTAATTTCCTTTTAATAATTTGTTGTGGGACAGGCAGACTATGTATGTATATCAACTTAGTTGATACACATATACTGAAATGATGGTATTATTGGGTAGAAAGTACCAACATGTAATGATGGATCACCAGTTTTTGTGCTATTAATTTTATAGAATGAAAAATAAAGCTCAAACCAAATTTAAATATTCCTAGGACTAGTATAGCATGTGTACTATAATAGGCCTAAGACGGTGTATATTATACCTAGGATTGCTAGGAGATGTTAGGTCTTGTACTTATGATACCTTGAGGATACCTTGAGGTGCTTCCGGGGCTTATCGTCCCCGCGGCCCGGTCATCGACCAGGCCTCCTGGTTGCTGGACTGATCAACCAGGCTGTTGGACGCGGCTGCTCGCAGCCTGACGTATGAGTCACAGCCTGGTTGATCAGGTATCCTTTGGAGGTGCGTATCCAGTTCTCTCTTGAACACTGTGAGGGGTTTGCCAGTTATGTCCCTTATGTGTAGTGGAAGCGTGTTGAACAGTCTCGGGCCTCTGATGTTGATAGAGTTCTCTCTCAGAGTACCAGTTGCACCTCTGCTTTTCAACGGGGGTATTCTGCACATCCTGCCATGTCTTCTGGTCTCATGTGATGTTATTTCTGTGTGCAGGTTTGGGACCAGCCCCTCTAATATTTTCCACGTGTAAATTATTATGTATCTCTCCCGCCTGCGCTCAAGGGAATACAGATTTAGGCTCTTTAGTCGGTCCCAATAGTTTAGATGTTTTACCGAGTGGATTCTAGCAGTAAAGGATCTCTGCACGCTCTCCAGGTCAGCAATTTCACCCGCAGTGAAAGGGGCTGTCATTGTGCAGCAGTACTCCACTCTAGAGAGCACAAGCGTTTTGAAAAGTGTCATCATCGGTATAGCATCTCTAGTGTGAAAAGTTCTTGTTATCCAACCTGTCATTTTTCTTGCAGTTGTGACGGCTACTTTATTGTGTTCTTTAAAGGTAAGGTCTTCCGACATGAGTACACCCAGATCCTTTACATTGCCTTTTCGTTCTATGTTATGATTTGCCTGAGTTTTGTACGTGGTTCCGTTTTTATATTTTCATTTTTTCCATAGCGCATGAGCTGGAACTTGTCTTCGTTAAACACCATATTATTTTCTGTAGCCCATAGAAAGACCTGATCTACATCTGACTGGAGGTTCGCCGTGTCCTCTATGTTGCCTACTCTCATGAAGATCCTAGTGTCATCTGCAAAGGATGATACAGTGCTATAGGTTGTGTTCTTGTCTATGTCCGATATAAGGATGAGAAAAAGTACTGGAGCAAGCACAGTACCCTGGGGGACTGAGCTCTTAACGGTTGACGGGTTGGATTTTATTTTGTTGACTATTACACATTGGGTTCTGTTGGTCAGGAAATTGTAGATCCATCTGCCTACTTTTCCGGTAATTCCTTTTGAGCGCATTTTATGGGCAATAACACCATGGTCACATTTATCAAAAGCTTTTGCAAAATCTGTGTAAATTACATCAGCGTTTTGTTTGTCTTCCATAGCATCTAATGCCATATCATAGTGGTCCAGCAACTGCGACAGGCAAGAGCGCCCTGTTCTGAAACCATGTTGTCCGGGGTTATGGAGATGCTGTGATTCCATGGAGATGATGTGGTTAAAATCTTTCCAGTTTGTCCAAATACAATAATACAAAAGTTAATTCTCTGGTGGTCCATCAGTACATATTGGTACTTTTGACCCAATAGTTACTGTAAGTGCTTTTGTTTTAGAGGATGGGCTGGGGTATGTATGTAGGCTTGTACAGAGGTACACCACCCTCACCCCAAGTGCAATTACTGACCTTTCTCTGGATGCAATGTCTCATCAGTTGACAAACTCTTGGGTATCTATTTACTGCTAGGTGAACAGAGGCACTAGGTAAAAAGAAACATTACCAACCATTTCTGACCTGCCCAGGATTCTCAATTTAGAGTTGAGAATGAACCCAACTTCTTTATAACAAGGATTTGTATTTTGTAAAGCTGCCTGCAGACCCCTCTTACTGCCATAGAATGTACAAGTCTAGGGATTTTCTCTCACTTTTACTCCCCCTGCTTATATTTATTCCTTGAATGTTTATTTGGTTTGATGATTTCTTTCAAAATTGAATGTAATTGGTCTTTTCTATGTTCAGTGGGAGTTTTTTGGTTGAACCAACTGCCTCCAACCTCTCAACCCCCCCCCCTTCCCTTCCCTCCCAATCTCTGCCCAAAACTTTTCTGTTTCCATTGGTAGTCCAAATATTTATTTACACATTTCTTCTACAGAACTCTCTACAAAAGTCAATACTCTTAACTTAATAAAAGTAATAAACTCTTCTATAGCCTCTAATGTGCCTGCTTTCCTGGTGTTCCTCGGTGCAGGTGTTCCAGATCCCCGACTTCCTTCAGTTGTCGGAGTCAATGGTACACATGATGATGGCAAGGAACCTAGAGGTGGCAGAGATCACCAAGTTTGAGGCAATGTTGGCTTGGGCAAAGAATCGTGTCAAGACCAAAGGTGGCTCCAAAGCTGACTCACGTGTTGAGTTCCGCTGCATCATGGAACGACTCACCAGGGAGCTCAAACCTTATAGGATATCTCCACAGGATCTCATCAAGGTTAGTATTTGGGTTTAAGATCAGTTTGGCCTCGTCCTTCCATTTTTCCGTTTAAAAATTATTGGACCAATTGAAGTGGGAGAAAAAATATTGTAACTTGTCTGTTATCATTTCTTCTTTCTAATAGGCAATAATTTTTCAGCAGAAATATATTTATCTCCTTTACTGTTCCTTTGCTTCTGTCAATGTTGTATAGTGCCAAGCTGTACATTACATTAACCAGATGTGCTGTGTGCTTTGTAACATTTGGTTCTCACCAACTGCAGCAGGCTGACTGTACTGGCATATCCATACGTTGCCTGCATACATGATGGGGACGACGTAGCAGTTTGTGTAATTACCTAAGTGTAATTACCTAAGTGTAGTTACAGGATGAGAGCTACGCTCGTGGTGTCCCGTCTTCCCAGCACTCTTTGTCATATAACGCTTTAAAACTACTGACGGTCTTGGCCTCCACCACCTTCTCCCCCAACTTGTTCCAACCGTCTACCACTCTGTTTGCGAAAGTGAATTTTCTTATATTTCTTCGGCATCTGTGTTTAGCCAGTTTATATCTATGACCTCTTGTTCTTGAAGTTCCAGGTCTCAGGAAATCTTTCCTGTCGATTTTATCAATTCCTGTTACTATTTTGTATGTAGTGATCATATCACCTCTTTTTCTTCTGTCTTCTAGTTTTGGCATATTTAATGCTTCTAACCTTTCCTCGTAGCTCTTACCCTTCAGTTCTGGGAGCCACTTAGTAGCATGTCTTTGCACCTTTTCCAGTTTGTTGATGTGCTTCTTAAGATATGGGCACCAAACAACAGCTGCATATTCTAGCTTTGGCCTAACAAAAGTCATGAACAATTTCTTTAGTATATCCCCATCCATGTATTTAAAAGCAATTCTGAAGTTAGAAAGCATAGCATAGGCTCCTTGCACAATATTCTTTATGTGGTCTTCAGGTGATAGTTTTCTATCTAGAACCACCCCTAGATCTCTTTCTTTATCAGAGTTCTTTAAAGATTTCTCACATAATATATAGGTTGTGTGGGGTCTATGTTCTCCTATTCCACATTCCATAACATGACATTTATTAACATTAAATTCCATTTGCCAAGTGGTGCTCCATATACTTATTTTATCCAGGTCTTCTTGAAGGGCATGACAATCATCTAAATTTCTTATCCTTCCTATTATCTTAGCATCATCAGCAAACATGTTCATATAATTCTGTATACCAACTGGTAGATCATTTATGTAGACAATAAACATCACTGGTGCAAGAACTGAACCCTGTGGTACTCCACTTGTGACATTTCTCCAGTCCGATACATTGCCTCTGATCACAGCCCTCATTTTTCTATCAGTCAGAAAGTTTTTCATCCATGTTAGAAGCGTACCTGTCACTCCTCCAATATTTTCCAGTTTCCAGAACAACCTCTTATGTGGAACTCTGTCGAAAGCCTTTTTTAGGTCCAGATAGATGCAGTCAGCCCAACCATCTCTTTCCTGTAATATCTCTGTTGCTCGATCATAAAAACTGAGTAAATTCGATACACAGGATCTACCAGATCGAAAACCATACTGTCTGTCTGATATTATATCATTTCTCTCCAGGTGTGCTACCCATTTAGTTTTAATTATTTTTTCCAATATTTTGACTATTACACTTGTCAATGATACCGGTCTATAATTAAGGGGGTCTTCCCTGCTTCCACTCTTGTAAATTGGAACTATGTTAGCCTTTTTCCACACATCAGCTACAACTCCTGTAAACAGGGATGCCTGAAAGATCAGTTGAAGAGGGATGCTGAGCTCAGGTGCACATTCTCTCAGAACCCATGGTGAAACTCCATCTGGACCAACTGCTTTGTTCTTATTTAGCTCTTTGAGCATTTTTTCCACTTCGTCTCTAGACACCTCTATGTGCTCTATGTTGTTCTCTGGAATTCTTATTGTATCTGGTTCCCTGAAGATTTCATTTTGTACAAACACACTTTGGAACTTTTCGTTTAATGTTTCACACATTTCCTTTTCATTTTCCGTGAATCTATTTCCCATTTTCAACCTCTGAATATTATCCTTTACCTGCAATTTGTTGTTTATGAATTTATAGAATAGACCTGGTTCTGTTTTACATTTGTCTGCAATCCCTTTTTCAAAATTTCTTTCTGCCTCTCTCCTCACTGCCGTGTAGTTGTTTCTCGCATCTTTGTATCGCTGGTATGATTGGGGGTTTGGCCTCTTCCTGTATTGATTCCATTTTTGTGTCTTTTGGTCTCTGGCCCTCTCGCACTTTCTGTCGAACCAATCCTGTTTCCTAGTTCTGCTTCTCTGTTTTGGTATAAATTTTTTTGTGCCTTTATCATATATTTCACAAAACTTGACATACATCTCATTCACTTCCTTGCCTAGCAACAAGTCTGTCCAATTATACTCCCTAAAAAATTTTCTAAGGTTGCCATAATATCCTCTCCTAAAGTCAGGTTTTTCAATTGTGTGCGTATCGTCTAGTGGCAGATGCAGAGGATGATTTACAGCTCTTAAGTCCAACCTCTCATTAACTGGTTATAGGTTCCAGAGCCTATTTGGCTCTATTATATCTACAGTGATGCTGTGTGTGGAGTCTATTTTCACTGCTTCTTAATGCATTTTATTTATCCACTATTCTGACAATGAACAAATTATTTATAATATCTGTGTAGTTCACTTGGTTATTTATTTCCATGTGCATTCCCTTGTTCAAGTGCAACCCATGCTAAATTATTTATCCTTGGCTGTTCTGTTTGTGGTTACCATGTCTCCCATGTTTCTTCTCTCTTCCAGTCGTGTTATTTTATTTATTTATTTTTTTATTTATTTGTGAGGTTTAATGCTTTGTCTTTCCTTGTAACTTATACTTCACAGCTCTAGGACTAGTCTAGTGGCATTCCTCTAGCTTCATTTTATGTTTCATCAGACAAGGACTTGGCTCTGGTGCTGCACATTCCAAAATTGATGATACGTGTGTAATGTCCTGAACCACTACTGGTTCAGACTCCTAAAGACCATTATTATATATACGTCAGACATGTACAGTATTATGCAGCAAATATTAGTTTGATGTTGACTTCTGGTAAAAGGTTCTGTATAATAAGAGTTTCCTCTCCCTTGTGTCTGGTTTCCTGTTCCCAGAACCTAGCCTGTTCCCTCAGGTAAAGCACTGACATAAATTAGAAATAGGATTGGCACTAGTACTGATCTTTGTATATTTTTCAGATTGTGCTGCCAAGCAAGGCCATCAAGAATGAGCGGATTCTCGAAACACTCATGTTTCAGGCCAACTCTGGCATGTACAGAATCAATGACTCTTATCTGGAGGCCTGCCAACAGAGACTCCAAAAGCAAGACTCCAAGTTCAGTGAGTGGGAATCCTTCGATTACGGCCTATAGCACCAACAGGCCATTCGGCAATCTGGACCTGGTTCTTGATGGTCAGTGCAACAGTCTGGACCTTGAGTATTGTAATATGTGGCACATCATTTTCACAGCCAGGACTTTAAATCATTGACACTAACTTTTAATTCATAGGGCAAAATTCACTCTTTTTGGCTCTCATTTGCCAATGAGGACATGTGCCCCAGAACTTACTGAATAACTTTTGTCCAGCATCCCTGCATCAGTGTATCATTCATGGCACTGTGTGCTGCAAACTATCCATGAGCCAGGCTGTGCTTTCACTATTATCATTCCTCTTGTGACTGGTAAACCACACATTTAGAGTCTGGGACTGCAATATGGTGTGGTCAGTGAGGGTGGTCAAGCTGCAGAATGGTGAGAGTATTGCTGTAATGTGTAGTGAAGGTTATTACAAGTCTCTGCAAATTGGAACTGTATCTGCTATGGTTATCACCAACGAAAGAAAAAGTTGACTCCTACCACCTCGGATTCTATTATGATGAGCAATTACCTAAAAGGGACACTTAACTGACATAGTTGCTGTGGATATTGCCTGGACAAGTGCAAAATGGTAGCAACACTGCACAGTTCTGCTTTCGCCATGCCTCTCCTTAACTCGTATTGGAGAAGTTACAGATTGGGAAACGAAGAAGATGAAGGAAATGTTATGATACAGTAAGGACCTCTTTCTACTGTACTTCTTATCTTCCTTCAATAAGGCCATGTGGTGCAGTAAATGCTTTGCTAAAATTCTAGTGACGATTCATCATTAAAGAATATAGACTAACTGGGCAGCAAGACCTGCAATGTTCTTGGGACCATTCTACATGCTAGTTTGGCCAAGCAGAGTTCAGCTCCATTCTTGCCAAATATTACATGTGCGGAACACCAGCATTTGCTGCAAACGACACAGACACACACACACAGTTATAGATTCAAGCTAAGGAAACAAAGGTGCCAAAAAAATATTAGAAAGTTTTCTTTTACAAATAGTGGTAAACAGTTGGAACAAGATAAGTGAGAAAGTAGTGGAGGCCAAAGTCATCAAAGTACAGTACAGTAGTTTCAAACTATGAGCATAACTCTTATCCTGTAACAACACTTGGGCATTTACAAGACCGTCAGTAGTTTCAAAGCGTTATATGACAAAGAGTGCTGCGAAGATGGGACACCATGTGTGTAGCTCTCACCCTGTAACTACACTTAGGTAATTACACAAAGCTGCAACAAAGAGGAGACACTATTAAACAAAACAAAATAAGGTATTTGTAATCAAATTCAAAAAGTTAAGAAAAAATATTACCAACCAGTGGACTGAGCAAATCGCCAATTGCTGCACAATTGATTAAGCACTGTACAAAAGATCATCAAGCCCTGCACAGTGGATCACCAAGCACTGTGCAGATCACTCGGCAGTACATAATAGCTCACAAGCACTGCATAGAGTACATGAGAGAAAAGAACCAAGGGTCTCCAGCCAGCCTGGCACTGGGAACTGTTTAATGGTGCCAGGGAGGTTGCCATTGGTCTCTCCATATTATGTTCAGAGAACTGATTGTCTAAATATATAAATTATTTAAGCTTAAATATGCATATTTTCAAAAGGCCTAGTTTACAACAGCCGATATATTATTTTACTTTGGCTTTAATAATATAACGTTACAGTATGCAAATCTTAATCTGAGTGTGTTGTTCACATTTATGGAAGCAGTCAAAATTTGCATTAAGTCCCACAGAAAAGAAGTTATTATTTGTTTAATATTTACAAAGGATTTTGACCTTCCAAGGACTACATAATGCAAAGGCAAAAATCCTAAAAATAATAACTGGCTCACATAATATTTTATGGTCAACAGCTAAAGTAAAGAGTGGAAACTTCTGTAGGAAGCCAGAAAGAGAGCAGTGGTCATGTCTGCCTTCCACAAGGCATAGCACACTCCTCACCTCCCCAAGTAAGGTGAGGTGGTCGTGTATAATCCCACACATGCTCACTTCTCCTGTCAAAGACCATCCTAAAAAAAAAGTGGGTGGGGGGATTTTTTGAAGTGAATTCAGTATCATGAAAGAAGTCTTCCTTGGCATTTTGACCTGCTAGAGATGTGGGTACCAGCTCTCTGCAACCATCAATTAAAGTGGGACACAAGTAAACTCGTAGGAATCAGAGATGGCCTCATACTAAAGTATGAGGCGGTCATAGTCATTGACCTAACTAAATTTCCAAAGCCACTTGTACTTCTTTAGAGACTTAAACAACCACCAGAATAATTTCGAAGCTATTTCTGCTATCACTATTTCTAGGGCTTTATCACTACCAGTTCTAGACAGCATGAACTTCTGACTCATCTTTCTTGGAGGTTTGTTATTGTGACAGTGAGTATCCTTCAGGCTACCAGTGTGTAAATAAGAAGAGCTATTGTACCTGTACCTGGATGAGGTTCTAGTTGAACTTCCCCAGACCAGCCCAGCCCTGTGCCAGGCTCGACGTTTGAGAGCTTGGTCCAACAGGCTGTTGCTTGGAGCGGCTTTCAGGCCCACATATCCACCATAGCCCGGTTGGTCTGGCACTTTGATTTTACAAGTCCCATGTGGTGAGGAGAGAGAGAGAGAGAGAGAGAGAGAGACCCGAGTTGGCGAGCATCTCGTTGGTTCATATCCCTTTGTATGATTAAAAAATCCAACCACTTGGGCTGGATTGTGGAGCGACTGTCTTGCTTCATGCAGGTCCGTGTTCAATCCCCAACCGTCCACGTGGTTGGGCACCATTCTTTTAACCGTGTCGTGATACAGTTGACTGGAGCGTGTCTGGGAACATCCACCACATAGGTTTGAATTCTCATCAAAACTCTTGTGAATTTGTTAATAGATATATCACGTTATTGTGATTTCTCTGTGTAATTTTTCTTTCGCAAACAGAGCGGTAGACAGTTGGAACAAGTTAGGTGAGAAGGTGGTAGAGGCTAAAACTGTCAGTAATTTCAAAGCGTTTTATGACAGAGTGCTTGGAAGACGGGACACCACGAGCGTAGCTCTCATCCTGTAACTACACTTAGGTAATTACTCCTTGGCGGAAACTTTCCAGTTTTAAAGTTTAGCTTTGCCAGCCGCAGTGTACCCCACCCAGTCAATAACACTCCCCCTACCCGGGGCTAGAAGGAAAGCCCTAGATCCCCGACATAACCCAAGGGCGAAGACATCATCAAACGAAGTCCTCAAACGAAGTGATTCCCGAATGTCCCAGGGGAAAATAACCCTGACACACAAGGGCAGTACTCACGGAGGACCTAGGGAAGGTAACCCTAGGTGCATACTGCTTCTGTAGTGGCCAGCACACCACACACTGCTGGAACTGGCACACAGGGCAAAAATCCAGAACAGGAACTTGAGGCCAGAGGTGACTGAACTGACCACCAGCACAGTTCAAGAACTGGAGTGGTGGGCTACCAGTTTCCCCTTCCCCTCTAAGAGGCAGAGGGTAACGCTAAGGAGCAGAAGTGCTAGTTTCATGAAGTGTTGCTTGTTGAGTTTCTTTCTAGGGAAGTTATTTTGATCTTTTGGACTTAGGTTGCACAGGTTAACCAGACAGTGGTCTGTTTTGATTTGTCTACCTTTCTGGGTAGGCAAATCCTTCCCTGGTTGATGGCAATTATGACATACTTTAAATGTAAAGTGTCTATAGTCCATTGCTCCCTGTGCCTCTCTGAGGGCGGCCAGGTTCTGGCTCATGGTCCCCGGTAGGAATGAAGGACTCCTGTGACTGATGACCCCAAACTAATATAGCACATATCAGTTTGGATAGCTTCAGGGAGCTGACGAGCTTCCCACAAAAAGACAATATTTTATCATCAGATTAGTTCAAAACAAAGTCTTTCACCTAGGAAGTCACTGTAGGCTACTATTTAAAAATGGTAATTCTATATAAAAATTTGATTAGATTTCCATACAAAAATTCTCAATTAAATACAGAAGATACAACCTTCCCCTCCACCTTGTAATGAACAGTCTCCAAAAAGCTGTCTTCAGTAACTAGGCCAATTATAATTTTGGTAATGCAATCTTTATGAACTTTTCAGGCCTCTTTTTAAAACATGTGACCAAGACAATAAAAAATCTTTATTATACTTTTAGAGGATTCTCAAGTTTTTTATTTTTTATGTACATACAACAGCCAGCCTATTTACAGTACAGTGTTTAAAATGGTACAGCTAATCACAGTTTTCGATCCTCGTATCTATAATCAGAGGGCAGCTCTGCAACTGCAGCACCTTGGGCCAATAGAATTAAAATTATCTTGTTTATTAATTTTTTGTCTAAAGAATGTTAGACTAAAAAAATAAGGAATTGCTAGGAAGCATTACACTCCCGTCTCGGTTACCAACACTATAAACTAGAGTTATGTGACATACCTCTAAATGTACTTAAAACTTTCTGGCCAACCAGTCCTCAGAAATGTTGTGTCAAAGTTGATCATCTTGATTTGATAATACTTGATAATATTATACATGTTTTGCCAGATTTTTACCAAACATAGTACTGACACAGAGAAACAGTACAACAAATGAACTGTTGAGATTATTTATGATATTCAAACTTAGCACTTATGTTCTCTTGAGATATTCAAATGTTTGCAAATATGTAGAGTGGATTTCCCTCGGAGTCCAGCAGGCTACTGCACAACAATACACCGCTACCCAAATCCTCAACTTGTACTGCACATATCAAAGCAGTGGTGTGTATTACTGTAGCTTTATATTTATTTTAAATTCAAAGCAACAAGAATAATAAGATGCAATACAGTATGTACAATTTAATGGCATTCACAGACTCTAGGGTTATTTGCACACTCCACCCAAGCATAGCCAGGTCTCCGGAGTGTGGGGTGGGCATGGTGTGCACTCCACCCGAGCATAGCCAGGTCTCCGGAGTGTGGGGTGGGCATGGTGTGCACTCCACCCGAGCATAGCCAGGTCTCCGGAGTGTGGGGTGGGCATGGTGTGCACTCCACCCCAGCATAGCCAGGTCTCCGGAGTGTGGGGTGGGCATGGTGTGCACTCCACCCGAGCATAGCCAGGTCTCCGGAGTGTGGGGTGGGCATGGTGTGCACTCCACCCCAGCATAACCAGGTCTCCGGAGTGTGGGGTGGGCATGGTGTGCACTCCACCCCAGCATAGCCAGGTCTCCGGAGTGTGGGGTGGGCATGGTGTGCACTCCACCCCAGCATGACCAGGTCTCCGGAGTGTGGGGTGGGCATGGTGTGCACTCCACCCCAGCATAGCCAGGTCTCCAGAGTGTGGGGTGGGCATGGTGTGCACTCCACCCCAGCATAGCCAGGTCTCCGGAGTGTGGGGTGGGCATGGTGTGCACTCCACCCCAGCATAGCCAGGTCTCCGGAGTGTGGGGTGGGCATGGTGTGCACTCCACCCCAGCATAACCAGGTCTCCACAGTAAACACCGAGAGATGTCTGCAGACTTCATAACGGTTTCAAATTCTTTTCAGAATTCTACTGAAGATACTTTTTAATGCATTATTTTGTTATATCCTTCCACAAGTTTTTACAAGTTTTGGATAAACCCAGAATGATGAGCATTAGGAGCACTTGTCATTGTATACATGTTGAAGCAGTTCAGTGTATTTGTAGTTACAGCTGTCTTCATTACAACAATCTGTAATTTCAGGAAGTTTATGAAAATTGTTGATTTGCTAATATGGTATGATAAATGTATACATTATTTATGTGTTATAGAATTTTGGCTGAACTTATAAAAACCAAACATGTAATTTAAGAAGATTATAATGACGATAATTTGTTTTGAAAATATCATCCGTATTATATATTTCATATCGGATCAGTTTTGTGTAATTTCAAGAAGAATTTCTGATAGGCAAAGCATTTTTAAGCCCCTACTCGCCCCCACACCAACCTAAGCCTTCTCCTCTCCACCACACCCCAAGACCCTCCCCTCTTCCTCACCCACCTCAGCCTTCCCTTTCCCCCATGCCCCAAGCCCTCCACCCTTACTGTCCCCCAAACCTCCCCTTCTCCCCCATCCCTCCAAACCTCTTCCTCTCACCCCCTCAACCCTTCCCCTTTCACGCCCTCCAACCCTCCTCTCTCACCCACCCACCCAACCCTCCCCCTCTCACCCACTCCCCCTACCTACCCCTCCACCCCCAAGCCCTTCCTCCTCCACCAGTCTCACCGTACCAGATCCTCCCAGCTCCCGCTCACCCCAGACCCCCACAGGTCCCCCCCAGAGGAGAAGCAGAAGAGAGTCAGTTTCAGGGCAATGTACTCGAACATAGATGGGATCACAAGTAAGGCAAGTGAACTAAGGGAAAGAGCACAAGAAGTGAACCCAGATGTAATCGGACTCACTGAAACAAAACTCTCTGGAATCATAACGAATGCCGTGTTTCCCCAGGAGTACACAGTAATAAGGAAAGAGAGGGAAGGTAGAGGAGGAGGCAGAGTGGCCCTACTCATGAGAAAGGAATGGAATTTTAAGGAGATGGCTATCCCGGGCTGTGGGGGATTCAGAGACTACATAGCAGGCACCATAACAATGGGAGGACCAAGGATAGTAGTAGCAGTAATATATAACCCTCCACCAAATGACAGAAGACCCAGTCAAGAGTACGAAAACAACAACATGGCAGTTAACACTATAATTGAGAGGGCAGCCTCTGCTGCCTGTAGAAATAGATCCCACCTGCTCATCATGGGAGACTTCAATCACGGAAGGATTGATTGGGAGAACAAGGAACCGCATGGAGGCGAGGATACGTGGAGAGCCAAACTACTGGAGGTGGTGACTAGAAACTTCTTAACCCAGCATGTCAGAAATCCCACAAGGATGAGAGGACATGACGAACCAGCGAGACTCGACCTGGTCTTCACGCTGAACGACTCTGACATAAGAGAAATCGGTTTTGAGGCCCCAGTAGGAATGAGCGACCACAGTGTTTGAGTACCTGATTGAAGAAGGGTTATTGAAATCGAGGAGGGATACCGAAACCAAAAGGTTAGCATACCGAAAGGGAAACTATGAGGAGATAAGGAAATTCCTAACAGATATAGTATGGGAAACAGAGCTCAGGGAAAAGATGGCCCAAGATATGATGGACTACATCACGAAAAAATGCAAGGACGCAGCAAACAAGTTTGTCCCAGCCCAAGAGGAAAACAGTGAAATGAAGATGAGAAACCCATGGTTTAATCAGAGATGTAGGCTAGCTAAGCAGCAAAGTAAAAGGGCATGGAGAAACTATAGGAATAACAGGACACTGGAGAGCAGAGAAAGATACCAGAATGCCAGGAACGAATATGTCAGAATGAGAAGAGAGGCAGAAAGACAATACGAAAATGACATCGCAAGCAAGGCAAAGACTCAGCCTAAATTGCTGCATAGCCACATCAGGAGAAAAACAACAGTAAAGGAACAGGTTATGAAATTAAGGATAGGGGTAGAAGGATTCACTACAAAACGACAAGGAAGTGTGCGAGGAAGTGAATGAGAAATTCCAAGAGGTCTTCACCTTAGAGCAAGGAGAAATCCCAGAGATAAGAGAGGGAATAGGTAACCAGGAACCACTGGAAGAGTTTGAGATTACCAGCGGGGAAGTAAGGAAGTGTTTACTAGAGTTGGATGTGACAAAGGCTATAGGCCCAGATGGAATCTCCCCTTGGATACTAAAGGAAGGAGCAGAAGAACTGTGCCTCCCACTCTCCATAGTGTATAACAAATCACTGGCAACAGGGGAACTGCCAGAAATTTGGAAACAGCTAACGTAGTCCCGATATACAAGAAAGGGGATAGACAGGAGGCACTGAACTACAGGCCAGTGTCCCTAACCTGCATACCATGCAAGCTGATGGAGAAGATTGTGCGAAGAAAGCTAGTGGAGCACCTGGAGCGAAAGAACTTTGTAACACAGCATCAACATGGATTCAGGGATGGCAGGTCCTGCCTCACAGGGTTACTTGAATTCTACGACCAGGCAACAAAAATAAGGCAAGAGAGAAGGGTGGGCAGACTGCATATTTTTGGATTGTCAGAAAGCCTTTGATACAGTGCCACACAAGAGGCTAGTGAAAAAGCTGGAGATGCAGGCTGGAGTGAAGGGAAGGTACTCCGTTGGATACAGGAGTACCTAAGCAACAGGAGACAACGAGTCAGTGTGAGGGT
>WNGS01163002.1:7926698-7974881 GCA_020271785.1 Procambarus virginalis | reverse complement strand
ATCCTTCCACAAGTTATTTACAAGTTTTGGATAAACCCAGAATGATGAGCATTAGGAGCCACTTGTCATTGTATACATGTTGAAAAGCAGTTCAGGTATTTGTAGTTACAGCTGTCTTCATTACAACAATCTGTAATTTCAGGAAGTTTATGAAAATTGTTGATTTGCTAATATGGTATGATAAATGTATACATTATTTATGTGTTATAGAATTTTGGCTGAACTTATAAAAACCAACATGTATTTAGAAGATGTATAATGACGCTATTTGTTTTGAAAATATCATCCGTATTCATATTTAGACATATCGGATCAGTTTGTGTAATTTCAAGAAGAATTTCTGATAGGCAAGCCATTTTTCAGGCGGGCACATTATATAAACTGAGATAAAAGATTGTAACAGAAACAGACACAATTGTAGTAAACATACAGTACAGCACTGATATACTTGTATATATATATATCACTTGTGTAGTGTATCCATAGCTCAGACTATGGGTGTTGATGCAATATTGTTTTAGTGAGTCACAGATAATGTGACCAGCTCCATCATATGTTGCTGTAACCGCTCTCATCTTCTCGCTCAAAAGTCTTTACATTTATGAAACTATTAGTGCTCGCAGACCTCTCTCAACAGCTCGATCATGAAACTTGTTTTGTTATCTTGTCTGGAGGTATAGCCTTAACTTTAGGTGTGTACTTAAAACATCCTCTGACATTTTAACATTGAGAAAGAGATGACACTTAGACATTTAGCTTTTACACAGCACTGATGGGCAGACACCCCCTCAACATGGCCCATTGGCCAAATCAAAAAGTAGCGCGTGCCAAGACTGTTTAAAAAAAAACGTTACTTTCTTTATAGTTTGAAAGTGAGAGCTACAAATCTAGTGTGTGCCATAAATTATGACAGGTGTGTGTGATAGTGATGTATAGAGCTTTATACTGACATAGGGAAGTCAGTAATGATGTAAAAAAAATCAATACAAAGGTGGCAGCCTCTTCTGCCTCACCACCTCATTGCGCTCGCTTCTCTCTGACTGTCTGGGTTATTGTTCCATGGTGTATTTTTTGTTTATTCTTGTATGTAAGTCTTCCTTCCCCAGTCTCTCTTTTGCCCTTCTTTCCAGTGTATATAGATTAGTGTGGTAGTGTCGGTGTGTGTTACTCAGCGAGGAGCGAGTGTGTAGTATGTTTTTGCTGTAATTTAGAATGAAGTAGCTGTAGGCCCAGACAACAGTAGATGTAGAAACAGGCAGCAAGAAGGTAGCACTCCCATTTTTCTACTTCCATGAACTACCCCAAACATTCTTTTAGTTAATGAGTGGGATCCCAATGACCACTGCGCACCACCGTTAACAAGCGGTACGGTATGTGTAATTACTCCAAGTCTAAGACCACATTGTCCTCATTTTTATTTAACTAGAGTAAACTTCCCATATATTTTATGGATATTCGCAATATATTATAAATCTGAGTGTGTATAAGACAATTACCGAGTATGCTGTGACAATACTACGCTTATTGCCTAAGTGAAAGGGGGCGGGAGGGGGGGGTAAGGGGGATGTTAGTGTGTCTTGTAGGACACAGCAAGAGACGTATAGGTCATACCAGATGCCAACATCCTAGTAAAGGATGTATAGGTCACATGACTTCAGTACTAGGTTTATAAACTAGATCTTTCTATGGATCAAAATAGATTGTTAATTTTTTTAATACCATGCAAGTTGTCCAGTGACACCTCGTGTACACCAAGAATAGGGATCTGTTGGTGTGCTGTTACAGTGTGGTCTGCCACCGCTGGCCTGACACCATATTTTGCCATTGTTACTTCTTTAAAACATTAATTGTGGGGTTTAAGTTATTCTTATGGTGTTTATATAGACTGATGTTAGCCAAGCTAAATATAATTTGTATTTAGTTTGGGTAACTAAGGCCGCTGCTATATAGACAACGTCTCGTATCAAAACTACATTTCAAACTACAGTATCATGATATAGCATTCAAATTTAGAAGTTACACACATTTCGGTACACATCTTTTGGTACTTGGGATTTTTAAATCCATTTCTGCAGTAGTAACTTTTTTCTTATGTGCTTTACATTGAAAATACATTTGTTAAGACTTGAGAATATATATAAATCTTGTAGGAAACCTACCAAGTCCTTAGAACCAGGAACCATGTTACTTGACCTCATACCACTGATGAAAGCAAAATGATGATCGGTTACATGCAACTGATGGAAGAAGAAAAAGAACTTATGCTAATATATTTGCATTAATCCTCAAATTCATGTTTGTATGATTTGTAAAATATTGTAAACCATTATTGTGCACAACAACAGCAGTAAACCCATTTCAGATCTAATCACCAGCATTCCAACAGACTCCTAATTATGTATTTGTATATAATGTGGCAGTATTTTGTATTTCCACAGATGGTAAAGGCGAACAAGTTTGCTTTAAGTGTATTACAAATGCAGTGTGATTGGGGATAGATATATAGCCCCTTTATGATTGCTAGTTCTTGGGTGTTCTGTAATAGGGAAAACTCCAAGTTAGAGGGGTATGCTCTCACTATGACGCTTATTGCCCATATTACATACAGGAGTTTCTGATAAAAAGAGCAAGTAACTTTAACCCTAGAACACAAAGACTGCATCTTAAATCTTTAATAACAGCATCTTTACTCTCAGACATTTTGACAAAAGTACAGAATATTGTATTAAGATTTTAGTGACCGTTGAGGGTCTTCCTCATAACATTGTACCCTTAGTGACTGGTGAGGGTAGTTTTTTATTTTTTTAAGAGACAATGCCGAGAGCCATTTTCATAACATCATTGTACATTTTTTGGCTTGCGTATTGTTTTTTGTAACGGTATCGACACTTAACGACTCCTGATGGTTTTCATATCGTTAATATATTCCCAGTGATTAAAACTACCAAATTAACTTTTTTAGTGGGAAACCCTCTGCAAGCCAATTTTTTTTGTACATCTTGAGGTTTAAATTTGAGTTGGTTCATTGAGTATTTAAATTCTGGAGCAATGCCATGCAAGGAGAAAACACTTCCACTGCTGTGTTTAAAGAGACGGCTGAGATTTTAAGACAAATTCAGCAACGAGCGTGTTCTAGTCCATGTTGTGAGCTCGGCACATTTAGCCTCTTGCTCCTCCCTCAGTGCAATTGTGATGCCTGGGTTTCCATCAGTTGCATGTATGCTCGGGGTTTTGCATCCAACAACCACCTCAAAGAGGCACACAGTTCTCCATCTTGTTCACATATAAAAGCAAACTTAGAGATAATAATGTATTTAGCTTTAACAGTTTTTCATTTGCAATTATTCAGAGAAAATATTGTACTGAAGCATTAAGCAAAGGACAAATAAAAACTGGCATGAGCTTACCTTACCATCAGTGGTAAGGTGAGTGAGTCACCTTACCATCAGTGACTGTTGCAACCATGCAAGTACAGGTATGATCATTATATTTTTGATATCTTAAAACCAGGCACATTTCATGTAGCTAAACAGTCCATTATTTCAATCAATTTTTTTTTTTTTACAAGATGGAATTTTGTGCTTGGAGCCAATCTTGAAATCTTGGCATTCCAACCATGATGAGACTGAAAGTGAGATGGTGTCAATCATAGCAAGACTGAGGGCAAGATGGGGCCAAAAGAACAAATTTACAGCTTGCATGAAGTAAGAGACTTTTGGTGGAATATTAAACAGTGTCCCTAGCTTGGTACATGACTTACACGTAGCATTTCAGGGACAATTCTTATGCTGTACAGTAATTCCATATAATGCACTGTATTAGCATCAACATACTCAGAAAGGGCATAATGTAGATCATGAAGTCCCTCAACGGATTGTCACCTACAGACAAGAGACAAACATGGGGTTATTGAATTTAGAGTGTGTGGACTATGCATGACAGAAAACGCCTTGTCGTTAATTTCTCTTGTCCAGCTTACTTTGTTAGCAATGTTTGTCAACAACAAAAATCTATGACAAGAGTAAAACTAGGTGGTAAAATTGTGTTGGAACAGCCTTTTGGAGCACTGGTTGTGAAAACCCAAGATATCTTGAGTGCAACAAGGGGCCCCACAGCTAGTGCAAGTGACATTTGTGCCCGCTGTTCCCCCTTCAACTATCCTATCATTTAGATATTCGTGTATAATGCATGTCACGTTCTTTCTGTCGTTCTGCGACACAAAACAGATTCTCATAGTGTGTACGATTAGTAGCGACTCGTATATTGACCAAAAACTATCTGAAAATGTCTAGTGTCGAGACGTAGGTCCTACAGTACACTGTGCTGGTGTCACTTTGTTGTTTTTTTGAGTGTTCATCCTTCACTGGGGTCAAACAGTGACCGCGGGCCCTCTGCCCCCTCCCTCTTGCTGGAAATAATGATTACTTTCCAGCACTACCATCCTCCTTAGCACCACCCATCTCTCTTCCTAGTGGCACGCCCCTCCCCAGCCAGCACCGAAACTACACCATCCAGCACCTCTTCCAACATGACCATTGCCTCTTCAGGGCACTGCCATTCCCTTCATCCACCCCATTGTTCCCATTAAGCAGCACTTCCTCTCTAACAGTTACCATCATCCACCCAAACATTTAACACCTTCCATAATCAATACTATTACCCTCTCCAGTATACACCACCACCAATATCCTCCTTATCTACTACCATTGCCACAACATAATCTCCTCCTGAACCAAAATCCTCCACAGAGCTATTAACATTCCCAATACCATATTCCTCTCCAGTCTCATAATCCTTCCATTACTATAATTCTCACCCCCCCCTCATCCCATCTAACCAGTGCCATCATCCTCCCCAGAAGCATTACCCCCCCAACTCTCCTTAGAAGTCAATTCCTCACTCTTTCCAGGACCCCTTCATAGCTCCAGTACCTTTTCTTAGCACCTTCCTGCCCGTGTCTACAGTGCCTATCCCTTAGGGCTCACCCATTGAGGTGTGCCACCTGGTGGGGCTTCACTACAAATGCCAGGAGCCTCATGGGCTCTCATTCACCCTTTGGGATCTTGGCTGGAGCTCTAAAATCACTCCAGCAAGATCTCGTCTCGCTCGCCATTGGTTTCCTGTTCGAGGATTTTCACCTGCCCAGGATGGACACTCCACACTGCTTAGAGAGGTCCTCCAGGGTTCGGGACCTCTCTGGCAGGTGGCACTAGTGGCCAACCTCTCCCCCTTCCCTGGGCAGGTTGGACAATGACCATAGTGCAGCAACGGGTCTCGGGAGCTCTTCCTTCATGTCCTCACCTCTTGATGAAGATGACCCCTGTCATCTGGTGCACACAGCTGACAACCAAGCATCCCGGGGTCGGGGCCCTTGACATTTTATATTGTGTGATATTCTCATTCCCATTATATGTAAATTGTTATTTCACATACCGCATGGATATATGTTACTTCAAGGGCTTGTATGAATATTTATTTTATAGATGCGTCAATGGGTCAAAATTGGTCAACTTTAGGTAGACCTAGAGTGCACTCCAACCCAACACGTCAGTGTGTGTGTGTGTCCGTATTGCTGGACATAAATGTGTGCAAAATGCTACAAAAACATATGTCAGGGATGGCCTGTATGCTGTCTTGTTGCTGGTATCTGTGTTATTTTGGTTATCTTGGCAGGGCTGTGAGATCAGCTGCTCAGCATGTTCTCACAAGTGGGGTCTTAATGGTGTTGCTGTATCTTACACTGCTGGAGTGTCATAATTACAATTAGACAAAAATTAAATGACCAAAATTAAGAATATGGAGACAACTATACTGCTAATACAAAAATTTAACATTTTACTAGTGTAAGTGCTACCGCTTAGCACAAAGTGCCTAGTTGTTGTTACAACTAAGCAATCTTGTAGGCTGACAGAGTCCAAGCTACTGAAGCTGGTGCCATATGCATTTGTTATACTTTGTTCTCAGGGCAAGACCCCCCCCCCTCAAATATGGCTTTAAGCTTGCTCACACACAAGTCAAGCCTGACCCCAAACCAGGCTTCAGGAGTCTAAGAACTCCTAGACAACCATCCAAGTATTGGAACCACCATAAAATAATGCAGATAAACAAAAATGGATAAGAATTTGAGTTTTGGCTGGCCCAAAGCAAGTTGCTTTAATGAGTCCATTGAAACATACATATATATATATATATTTCTATGCATACCTTTACTTGCAATCAGCACAGTCAGCTCGCAATCGATTGAGTGTGGGTTTGATTCTTTGGCAGAACAAGGTGTTTTGGTATATTTCCTTACACCCAATACATCTATCTGTTAACAGTAAATAGGTACTTTTTGACTACTGTAGGGATATCCTAGGGGATGGTACATCATTGGCATACAGGGAAGGGGGGGGGGGTGAAAGAAAGCTCAATAAACCTAACAGGCTTCCTGTCCCTAACAGTGGAAAACTATTTTATCTAGTGTGATGTTCTCCCCATTAGCAGGATGTGTTCAGCAATATAAAATCAGTTACCTGTACAGTGGCTACATTTTCTTCAGCAATAGAACTATATCATAGTGGTTAGCTTATGAAACTCTAAAGTCAAAAGTTGTTTGGTCAAGTCTTTAATAGGTTCTGCTTAACCTTGACATTAAAAATCCAGCCCTATTACCTAGCATTTGCATCTGTCACCAGCTGTATGCAGTAGGTTGTGCCAGCACTGCTAAAACAGTTTGGGCATATTTTGTGCACAGATAACATTTTTGCATATTTATCTAATTTAAAAATTCCAGATTTAACTAAAAATTAAACACCAAATAAAACAAGCCAGTTACTGGCAAATAAAAAAATCTATAATTAAGCAGTGTAAGGTTAGCAACACTAACTACTGTAGAAAGGAACAAATTACCCCTTGCTGTGCAAACTATGTGTTCGGAATGTATAACAATCATGTTGTAGTTTAATCAAAATGTTATTTGTAATAATGTTGCAAGAGAGAGTACCTTTTGTTGTCATCTCTAGCGAAATATTTTTCTACTTACTTTTTCATAGCTACAACTTTCTAGTGCTGCGTGATTTCTTTGGATTTCTGAAGGAGGTACTATACCCACGTGTGCAACTGTGTATGGTGAGTGTTACTTGACAATAAACAAGTGGAAATCCAGTCGTGAAATTTATATTTTTATATTGTTTCCTCTTTTTAAAGTTGTCTCATCTGATGTGAATGGAAATATTATCAAGAAAAACAATTAATCAAAAAAGGCAGTCTCAATTCAACCAAATATTGCCTGCAGGTTAACCATATACAACTGTTCTTTGGCTGCATGTAACCTACCCAAACCAATCTCCTAGTTGCTTGTAATATTAATATGCCTTCTACAATAGGAAGAAGCAAAAACATATGTTCAATTTTGATTTACTCTTGCAAAATAGTAACAGTAAAAATGCTACTGATAAACACATGCCAGTCCTGAGACAAGTTAAGGACTGTTGAAGATTCTTAACACTTGACCTGATCACTTTTAACATTCATCCACTTTCTGGTTCTGATATATATATTTTACAGCTAAATTTGTATCTAGCTGTACAGGTACCATCCAACACACAATATCTCGCTTATTTCAGTTTATAACTTTAGTGAGCATATGAATATAATCTAGAGAAACAATCTTTGGATATAATAACTTTAGTGAAGTTGCACAAATCATGTTTCAGTAAAACTGCTAAGAAATAGGATCAAAGCTATTTTTCTGAGAAAGGGAGAATGCCTTTAAGAAAGCTAAGTTTTAAAGAAATTTGTCTAACAGAAGGATGAGAAGACAAAACTTAGGAAATCATAAATTATCTAAGAAATATAAATACTGTATGTGTTACTTAGCCATTCTTAGGTAATACATCTTACAACAATGATGTATGTTACACTACATGTGTTCATCATTACAACTGTACATTTGTTAATGTTCTGGGCACAGTTACACTAGCCAATAAATGTATTAAAGCCAAATTTACATAAAATGGCATCACTTAACAAAATAAAACCAAATTTGTTCTTTATAAAAGATCAAGAAGATACCACATAAATTCTTACTTGTGTGTTTGGACCATTGTTAAAAACCCTGAAGACAGTTATGAAGACAGCTGTAGGTCTTTCACCCTGCCATGACTTCAGAAATTTGAGACATGCTTGGACCACGACCAAAGAGATACAGTATATACAGGATTTTCTTCATCATCCACATCCTTAAAACTTCTTTCCTGTATGAATAAAATAATATTTTACAAGTTTATACTGTATCTTCTTCCAGTCTTAAATCTGACAACCACTATGGTAAAACCTCAACCACAGCCTCAAACACCATTCAATATTTTATACTTCATTTTTTCCCCCATTGTTAATACCAAATTCAAGTGTTTGTTTTACCCATCCTGTGCTGTCCCTATTAGACTGCCTCTGTTTCCAAATTCAACTTTTTGTTTTTCCCTATACTCCTTCCACTGCAACATTACTTATTTCTAGCAACAACCATAATTTATAATTTTCTCGTATTCGTTCCCGCTCAGACAATCAACAATCTCTATATTTCCCTCGCACCATCCTTTTAAACAATATTTATATTACATTAGAGTTTAATTTCCATTTTACAATTAATTTCATCTGTAGATTCATTTGATCCATTAACTAATGACATGTCCAGTAGAAGTTAATTTTTCTCCAACTTGTTCTGAATGAAAATTACTATAGTGACCAAACATGATCTAACCAAAAGAAACCTAGCCTTGTTTAATCTGTCGCTTATAGAATTTTTAGAAAGCATGGCTAAATGGTATAGGCAAGATCAGGCACCATGTTTGTTAATTTGTAGCCTTCACACTTCGCTTGAACAAAGTATACGGGTAGAAGCCTATTTTCCTGCATGGGGATTTTGTTCAAACTGCAATGCATATGCAAGTTTGTTATTTACCCTACCAGGAGAGTAGTGCAATGAAAAATCTTCAAAATAACCTTAAAGTATATTAATGTAAGCACAAACCCATCATAGCCCACCTTTCTCCAACTCTAAATTTAAAAACCCAGCACTGAATGTAATGAAAAACCTCTTTCTGGATGAGTCCTATTAACTCCCTGAAGCTATCCCACAGAGATTCTTCCATGCAAATGGGTCATGACATCACAGGTGGGGGGTTCTGTTTAGCCTACTGGGGGACCAGAGCCAAAACCAGGCCCTACCCTCACAGAGAAAAACCTTGAAACTGCCAAATAACTCTGCAAATGATTCAAAGGGAACAAGGGAAATATTCAAAATTAGCATGAAACTCAGTAGTACTAAATGCCACTCCTAAATAAACAACAATGACATTGACTATGACATGTTATATGTGCACCACAAATAATTAACAACCAAGATTTGCTCACCAAATATCAGCTGATAGTCTCAGCACTGTACAGTATAACAATTCAATTTTTATTTATTATACATCCTTCCTTTTGATCATCACATAGGTTAGAGTAATCTTTGACAAACAATTCCATGTAAAATTATAACTACAGTATTGTATATGACAATTACTCGCAGTGCACACAAAAGATGAACAAGATCTCAATATAAAATTTAATTAATTTATTATGTATATTCTTCATTTTGATCATATAGTTGAAAGCACTCACAAGAAAACAATTTTGTCAAAATTATATACATGCGATTGTTATTGGACCCAAGAATCTAAAATGATTATAAAAAACCTTCTCACCAAGTGGTGGCGAAGGAATGTGGTGGTGCAGGCCAGCTGATGCCGGCCTGCACCAATGATCCAATGAACACTCTGGGCTGAACACAAACTGTTCAGGCGATGCAGAAGTCCATAAGACCAAGGATCCTCTATACATGCATTACTGACTTTCACTTACTTGAGAGAATAATCGAAGTACAACTGTTCCACCCATCCTCGCATCTTCTGTCTGAATGTAGCATCATGTGACACAAATGCTCCTCTGGTGGCCGACCGAGCCATTAAGGTGTACCGGTCAACAACATCACCATGCTCCCTCGCGATGGCGCGAACTGTGTTTACATTCCTTTATTTGGGAATAGATGAGCTAGTAAGTAAAACTATAATCAGGTACATTATACAAGAAAAATTAAATACAAATTATTCTCATTGATTGAATTCAAGCACTAACACTAAATGGCACAATAAGCTTTAATATAGAACTATAAACATTTAAATGGCTAAACAATCGCCCTTTAAACATAATCATGTCACTCATAATCTTACATAAATTTTATCCCTCTCATCCAATATACAGTATGTTAAACAAGTCTTCTGCACAATCTAACATAGCATATAACCCATCACAACATATAACCCATCACAGCATTATAAGCAAGTAAGCAAGTAATTATCAAAAAGAAGGCACCAAACCGGGAAGGTTATGTCACACAGCATTATAAATAACAGTAACAGTAATGCTTTGGTGCTATATTTTTTTTTATTGTCAAAAAGAGAGACAATGGCTAAGTGTTAGGACAGATTTATTTGTTAAGAACTGCCAATAACTTGTAGCAGTTACTTGTTGATTCATTTGATCAATTATCTAATGATGTGTCCAGTAGAAGTTAATTTTGAGTAGAAGTTAATTTTGCTGGCTTCTTGTTTGAGTAACAAGAAGCCAGCAATGAATGTAATTAGAGGCCTGTTTTTGGTAGATCCCTTGCCAGCTTCCCAAGCTGCCCACCTCACTAGCAAACATACTTTATAATTGCACCAAGTTTTGTCAAATCACAAGACCCTACCAGAGACCAGAAGCCAGATTCATGAAGCAGTTACGCAAGTACTTGCGAACCTGTACATCTTTTCTCAATCTTTGGCGGCTTTGTTACAATTATTAAACAGTTAATGAGCTCCGAAGCACCAGGAGGCTGTTTATAACAATAACAAAAGTTGTTTGGGAAGTTTTCGTGCTTGTAAACTGTTTAATAAATGTAACCAAAGCCGTCAAAGATTGAGGAAAGATGTTCACGATCGTAAGTGCTTGCGTAACTGCTTCGTGAATCTGGCCCCAGGACCAAGAAACGGCCTTCTCAATAAAGGTAGGAGAGTGTGCTGATAAGGATCACCAATTTATAATAGAAAACTACAGACAGGTAGAATGCTCCAGTACAAATAAATGTATGTAAACATTTGCAATGCTGCCCCTAACTATGCAACAATCATTACCTGGGTTAAGCCAGTGGTCCATCATCTAAGCAGACTGCAAGATGGCAGCATTGGCCATCAGTGGCTTCAAAACACCACCCCATACATCGTTGCACTGATCAAATTCACTACCCTTAAACAACATGAGGGAAAGTTACAGCAAACCCCACAGTGGCCCACGGCACACCTTGTCTCAATAAAAGAGGGAGACCTAAAGACCTAGCATAATTCATAGCCCTCTACACGGGAGGGGAAAAGTGGAGCCGAGTGCACAATACCAGTGCACCTCGGTTTTTTCAAAGGAGCGAACCAAGAAAGGGGAGGGGACACACTTAGTACACATTCCCATGTCTCTCCACCTGCTCCTTAAGGCATCTGAACCAGACATAGGCAACAGACAAAACAAGAACAGCCCATTTTGTGAATGGGACTCGGACAACACAGAAGTCTATGACAACATGCATCACAGACTCTGCAATGGAAACAATATAAATTCCAGCAGGCAGAATGGTGAAAAAAGTAGAATGCTAACAATTTTTCAGACTTGGCAACACACTGCAAGATTAAGAGTATGCCACCACAGAAAGTAATTAATAGAAGCCAGCAATGAATGTAATTAAGAGCCCATTTTTGGTGGATTCCTTACAGCTGGGTGGCAAGGGATTTGGTGGGAAGACATGATAACCATCCACAAAATTCTCAGGGGAATTGACAGGGTGGACAAAGATAAACTATTTAGCATGGGTGAAATTTTCATTACTAGGCAGCCTAAGTAGCACCTTGGCACATTGACTCTTGTACTAATGAGGCATCAACAAAACTACCAGGGTTATGAACTTGCGTAGGATTATCAAATAACTGGACAAGAATCTAGTGTGCTCATAGAGGCAAGCAAATCATGTAGATCTGAAGTGAACTTCAAAACAAAGTAAAACTAAACAGAAAGTAACATTAAAAAAAAAAATAGCAGCAATTTGTCTTGGATCAACAAACTATAATCTAGTATCCAAATGCACCACCAGATGGCAGCTCAAGTCACCCAAGGATTCAACCTGCCTACTTGCCATACTCATGTGCCACCTCCAATATACACTACCTCTGATCCCCATAGGGAACAATGACAAAGAAGAGCAGATATGGGGGAGCTACTGAAACCACCATGATGGCACAGTGGTAACACACATTCCCTGCAGCAATGTGTCTAAGTTCAAGTCCTGGCCACGGAAGACTGTCTGGGCGTCAGTCCTTAACCATTTGCCTCTGTTCACCCAGCAGTAATCGGGTACCTGGTTGTTAATTGACTGGCAGGTTATGTTCCAGGGAAAACTAATGAGTAAAGGTTACCATGATATATGGGAAGGGAAAGCTCTAGGGCTGCTAACAGAAATAAGAAGTCATCTGTTTCTATACTCTTGTGTACCAAAAAAACAAAAGGAGCATTTTATTCCATTCTATGCTTAATTTCTGATCTGGCCCTCAATAGCTCCACAGGGCATACTCCTAACCATGCCTCAAGAGGCTCAAAGAAAACAGATTAATAAAAACAAATAAACAAAGTTGGATGCTGACTAGTCAACTTGTCCTCTTACAAATTACGTCTGAATTTGGACGTTTGCCCGTAGGGACGAAAATAGAAGTAATTTGAAAATGAAAAAATTTAAAATAAGTTTTGGATTTGTTTTTCAAAACAGTAAGTTAAGGATCCTCTGGTAGGTTAGGAGGGCAGGAAATTATCCTAAAGTTTAAAAATGTCATGAAAAACGTTAATTGAAAGTGTCTCTCCTAACCTTACAGACTAAGCCGGAGGACTCAAAAAGAAAACAGTACAAAGTACGGAGGACCCAAAAGTACATCACTTTTCATGAGCTGATTTAATTTAAAATTATATCCATTTTTGGCCATAGCGTGCATAGAAGGGAAAAACGACATTTTTAAGAGGACGGGTTGGACTAGTAGGGTGAGAAACCTATAAACCCAGGGCTAAACAAAGGGTGAACTCAGTGACTAGAAAGACATCCAGGTGTCACCCAGGCCCAATGAGGACGGAAAACATCAAAAAGATAAAGAACAACCAACACACTGTTAGACTGGCAGAATGTTACCCATAGACATGCAGTATTAGCAAAGAAGGTACAGTAGTAATAGCAGCATACTTGCACACGTGTATACATAAATACACATCAGATAGGCTGAATTGAACCACCTGACAAATTACCTGATTAAGTATGGCAATGGAACAAGGCATCAAAGAAAACAGATTCACAAGAGAGCAAACTCATCCATTCATAGGGCCCACCATTCCATAATGACCACATGCAGTGCTAGGGATGGTACCTGACCCAAAAGTCCTGACCCCACAAAAGAGGACAGGACTGACCAACCCCCACTGCAGGCTGTGGGAAAGGCTCCAAAAGGCCAAAAGATTCATGAGTTGGCAAAATGAGCCAGATTAGTGTCAAAGGATGAAAAGCTGGCAAAATGAGCCAGATTAGTGTCAAAGGATGGAAAGCTGGCAAAATGAGCCAGATTAGTATCAAAGGACAAAGAGCTGGTGAAACGAGTCAGATTGGTATCGACTGTGAAAGGGCCAGTGCATACTATGAGCAGAACTACTCTTCTGCATTGCATAGTTATGACTTTAAGCAAAAAAGGAACTCGCAACAGGATGTGCAACGGCCTTGGAATCTGACTCTCCCAAGAACCTATCTTGACTAACTGCAGACGAGGTCCCAGCCCTACCAGTCCACCTCCATGCAGGGGCAGCACCTTGAGAAAATTACAAATGGTTAATAGGCCAACAGGAGAACACTGCCACAAACAGAACTTGAGATAATGCAGCCTCTGGAAAGAGGAGAGGCAGACAAAAGGGAGTGACCAAGCTGAATCTAATGAAAAGGCCAACACAGCCCATGAACACACAATGTGGGCTAAGTTAAATTGTTGCCACTGCCTTCTAAAGGAGCAAGGCAAGGTTGCTAAGGCAGGAACCCACAACTTCATGGTTCCACATCTGGGATGGTATTAAGCAAAGCCTCGTGGAGTTGCCCAGAGAGCCCCTCCATAAGGACCTAAACCAACAAAACTGCCATCAAGTGCAAGTTTTCATGTGTTCATTCACACTAAGAGTCCCAGACAGCACAGGCAGCTGCACATGGAGTTGCCACTTGCCCATACCCCTATGAAATGCCAGAGCAAACAAGCAGTCAGAGTGGAGCATAAGGACTATTCGAGAACACATGAAAACACAACACGCTTCCTGCCAATTGAGCGCATTGGTCCGACAGAACCTTTGCCAAGCCCTAAACGAAAAGAGAAGGGATGTCAGTCAGCCAGGATGAATTCTTAACCTCACACCACAGTCAATAAGCTGAAACAGACCCACTCAAAAAGAGCCTGGTTCCATCAATGAGAAAAGGTTCAAATTCCACAGGAGGTAACTGAAACAAGTCAATGTGAGCCACAGAAGGGGGAACGTGGGAAGACGGAAGCCTCCAGAAATATGGTGATTCCGAGGCAACATATGGGACTTGGAGCCGAACCCTAAGGGGGAGCAGCCAAACAATCATACTTATACATTGGATATTTAAAGTTATTTCCCCTGAAGCAAAAAACCCTTCAAGGAGGAAACCCTCAGCCCCAGAAGCCTACCATGAAGACCCCCGGGGTAAAGCCGTCTCAGAGCATGGGAAGGAAAAGGAAGGGGTTGGCGAGTGGTTGTGAGGACAATCCCCCCAAAACCCCGGTGAGTAGGAACCCAGAGTGCATGCAGCCATAACACAGCAAAGCTAAGCCCACACAACAAGCCAAATAGAAAAAAAACACAGGTGAAGCAAAAACTAAAATATAAACCAGATTATAAAGCAAATGACCTCCACAGAAACAAACCCAAGGATGGCCAGCACTTTGATCAAAGCAGAGATGCTTGTCACGTCTGAAAACCTCAGAATACTACTGTTCAGCTGGACATCAGCAAGTAAGGAATTATTAAAAGAAGGCACCAAGCTGTGTAAACCATGTAGCACCACCAAAGTCACAGGATATTCAAAAGGTGCTAAATATCACTAAGAATGCCAATACTGTACTGTATTAGAACCAAAATGCATATGGCGAGCGATATCAAAGGTATCAGATTCACTAAGGATTCTATCAAGGAACAGTCAGGAAGCAAGACACACTAACGTTCTAAAAATCAGGACATTCTACAAGGAGATGCACGACCGTAAGAGGGACAATGCAGTTTGGACAATAAGGAGGAGGGTGCCCCTCCATTTAGTGCCAGAGTTAAAAGTGTATGGCCCAGTATGTAACCCAACCAGAGCTGTTTCTTACCATTGGCTACGGTGGTAGGAGGAAGGCTAAGGGGACAGGCTACCATTAAGAATGAGCAGTTTGTTACCAGTAACACAAGACCAATGACCTTGCCAATGGTCATGAATTGAGGAATGAGGGACTGGGTAGAAATTGGAATAAGGAATGCCTTTTTGGGGAACTAGGACAAATGTGGATAGCCTCCTTAGTAGCAGTGTCCACATGCTCATTTAAGAAAATACCAACATGGCTGGGAACCCAGCAAAACTCAACTTGCTTAAGAGTACTCGAGATTAGAAATGGCCAATATTGAAGTTTTCAACTTTCCACATCATGCATCAGTTGGATCATCTCCTTCAATGCTCCATACCTAGTTCTAGTACGACCCTACAAGGAACCTTGAAAGGTTTCCAATAGCCCAGTAACTAAAATGTCACCTAGCCTGACTGCGTGGTTAGCTTCTCCCATAGGCAGCATAATCATACCTTAGAGGTCATGCAAGTGAATCTGCTCAGGAAAGTGCTATTCAAATATACTCGATGCCTATTATAATTTTTTTTACAAAATGTAATGAGAAAAAACTAACTTGAGTGTGGCCACTAATACTTAAAATTAATTTCTTATTATCTTTGATTTCTTATATGCATAAATGCACACACATGCATACAAGAAATCAAGACAATTAAGAAATTAACATTGCTCACCGTATAATCAACAACATTTCCTGGGTATTTCCCGCAGAATCTTGTTTATTTGATCGAACCTGCCGGCTGTCATCTCCTGCATGTACTCTAAGTCAGCAGCACTCATTACATTTCTAAGTAACTTGAAACTCTGACCTTGAACAGGGTGCTGCATAAGCATTTCCGCAAAAAGCAAGAAGTCTGGAAGTTAAAGGAAATGAAATGCCTTTATTATAATAACCAGAGTGTATAGTCAGTCTTCTTGGACCTAAGGTCATAACCTATTGAATACCTTTACTTAGGCATTATTTAGAAAGTTCTAAGAATCACTCTCCTCTCATTATGTTGGTACAGCAGTGTATATACTACCCACCTGGATATCTTTCCTAAACAAAAGTCTAGTACAGAAGCATCAGTTTGTTTATGGTTATAAGTCTGCTCAAAGATAGTAGCTCAGGATATTTATTTTAAATAAATGGTCTATATGGCATTAATTTTTTTACTAACAAATACTGCATTTTAACAAAATTAAACCTATCCAAAGGAATTTAAAGTCTCCCTCCAAAACTAAAATATATTGCACCCACATAGCAGATACAATTCCAGACAACTGATAATATTCATTTTGCATCACAGGCGAAAATTAGAAAAATAAACCCAATTCCATACAGCATTCAGCACCTTGCTGAAAACCTTCAATATGGTAAATATCATCACTGCACACACACTCAAGTGCACGCTGTATCTACAAAACTTTGAACTCTAGTTCTAATCCTGACCTCAAATACTTCCTAGAGGGCTGCAATAGAACTCATGGGCAACACATTTACTTGTGAACAAATCCTCAAGTGCCGTGTTGAGGGTTCGAACCTACGCACGGGGGTATTCCCAGATGCGCCTTGGTCAACTGTACCACCACATTTTATATATCACGCTATTGTGATTTCTGTGTATCTACTCGTCATAACGAAAGGAAACGCTTAACGAAAGCAAAAATGTTTTGCACATTATGGGTCCTAAACTATGGAATGACCTCCCAATTAAGGACAAAAAATGTACTTCTTGGAACCAGTTAAAAAGACAAAGAAATACAGTACCTAATTAACATTATGTAACCAATTTGACTCACATTTTCTCATCCTACAAGTCGACCAGTGTTGTGCCGTTATTATAAACATTTAATACTATATCTGTACTGTTGCTGTAACCACACTGTCTATATTTAAGTAGTCTATGCCTTTCCTCAAATACTACATACAAATTTGTAATAATTTTATAAACAAATGTCCTATTTATGTTGTGTCTGAAACACACTGCATATTAGTAGCTTTAAATAAAATACCATCTGTACCTATGAATATTGTACTATATTTCAAAATCATTTTTATTTATATAAAAAGATAATCATCATTATTACAGAATGTCAAAAACCAAAGCTATATGGACCCAGTAACCTTAGCACACAGCTGCCATCCTCCCCAGGTGTTAAACTGTAGTACTTCAAGAACCAAAGCTATATGGACCCAGTAACCTTAGCACACAGCTGCCATCCTCCCCAGGTGTTAAACTGTAGTACTTCAAGAACCAAAGCTATATGGACCCAGTAACCTTAGCACACAGCTGCCATCCTCCCCAGGTGTTAAACTGTAGTACTTCAAGAACCAAAGCTATATGGACCCAGTAACCTTAGCACACAGCTGCCATCCTCCCCAGGTGTTAAACTGTAGTACTTCAAGAAACCTGTCAGAAAAGCTATAGTAGTTGGCATAATTTAAATGGAATGTTGTGTTTTCCTTGTCATTGTAGTTACAAAGCCTAAACATTATGCTAAGAATAAGACAGTCTAATACACCAATATTTTACAATCATAAAATAAAACTTTTACATTTGATGCCTCTTCCTGGGGGTGGGGGGGGGGGGTGGAACTCTTTGAAGAAAACACAGAAAAAACAGCTGCTATATTTAAATGCAGTCTTCCAGTATTTTCTGTTCTTGGCCCTTATGGCATCTTTCCCAAATATACTCTCTACATCTCTTGCATGTACGTCTCCCACTTGTATCTTATTCATTCCTCCAACCCCACAATCTTTCCTGCCAATCCTATGTGTACACCTTTCTCCATCCTCATAGGCACTACTAAAGAATATAAGAATAGAGGAAACTGAAGTAGGCCTATTGGCCTATACAAATACAGCTTCTATTTATATCCAGTCAAACTTGTTCATGTACACTTGTCTAACATACATGTGAAACAACCCAATGATTCAAAGTCTATTATGTTACCCAGTAATTTGTTCCATAAATCAACAACCCTGTTTTCAAACCAGGATTTACCCAGATCTTTACTCAATCTAAATATACTAAATTTATATCTGTTGTTGTACTTACCTAGTTGTGCTTGCAGGGGGGGGGGGGTTGCATTCTAGCTCTTTGGTCCTGCCTCTCAACTGTCAATCAACTGGTGTACAGGTTCCCGAGCCTATTGGGCTCTTGTCATATCTACATTTGAAACTGTATGGAGTCTACCTCCACCACATCACTACTTAATGCATTCCATTTGTTAACTACTCTGACACTGAAAAAATTCTAATATATCTGTGGCTCATCTGGGTACTAAGTTTCCAACTAAGTCCCCCGTGTTCTTATGTGTGTTTATAAATAAGATTTTAAATATAAATCCTCTTTACTATACCTTTCAAGCTTTTTTTTTTTGTAGAAGAGATTTCTAATTTCTGGGATTAATGCCATCATTTTCTGTATGCATTCAAATGAATTTATATTCATTGTATAGTATGGAGACCAAACTGAACAGCATTATCTAAACAGGGCCTAACAAAGGCAAGATAAAGCTGATGAACAACATTAGAGGTCTTGTTGCCAATGATTCAGTATATTTCATGCACTATGTATGAAGGACTACCACAATATATATATTATATATATATTATCTTCTGGTTTAGGGCTTCTATCCCTCTTAACTATTTTCCTAGCATCAGGGCTTAGGAAGTATCTGGATAACCAGTATATTATCTGGATAATATACTGGATAACAGGAAAATAGTTAGAGGGATAGAAGCCCTAAACCAGAAGATAGTAAATACAGTACTGAATATATGGTCATATTCAATGAGACATGTTTAAAAGAAAACCTGCTCCCAGTATACACCATTATTATATTATATTATATATGTATAATATATATATATATATATATATATATATATATATATATATATATATATATATATATATATATATATATATATATATATACATATATATATACACATATACATACACATATACATACACACATACATATACACACACACACACACACACACACACACACACTCTTTTTACCTCTTGTATACACCTATCCCTGCTCCTTCCTGGATACTCATTAGTTACTCATCACTTGAGCACCATCTCAATATTGTTACTATTATGATTCCCATTGAGATATCCGATACTGTGACCTTGTAATGTGACCCTGACATTACAGAAGTTGACACTACCACTTCCTTTAAACACATTAGTGACTGCCAGTTTATACTCACTCACCAATACTGATGCTGGTCCTGTACATACCTCCACCAACCCATTACTTACAATATAAAGGCTGCTAAGATCTATGTTAATGCACAAAACACAAAAAGCAGCATTTACAAATGCATACATTGTTGTTTTTTTATCTTTTTGTAGCATTCTGACAAAGCTGCTCTAACCAGAGTGGATACTGTTGATACTGAATAATGTTCACCAATATTAACAAGCAGGAAAACCAACACTATATATTCTGACAATTATTAGGATTGTCAAACCAAATTTCCAGTAAGTGAATGCAGAATGTGTCTGTGTGTGTACATGCACATGCATCTGTGTGTGATCTATATATTTGTGTGTGTGCACACACACACACCAAGTTAGTACAGTATCTGATAAAGAACAACACAGACCACCCCCAAAAATACAAAGAATGACCTATCAGAAAACACAGATTCAAATGACTGTACGAGTTAAATTTAGCTAAAGCATTTTGCAGGCTGCATTTTTAAATAATTACATACAGCAATGTATGAGGATGCTTAAGATACAAACCATGCAGATTACATAGTCTAGTCAATTCCATTATAATTGAATACTGTACCTAAATATTAGCAAAAGAGTGCTAGGAATTGCCTTGATGACTTCTAGAGTTCGATCATAAATATTAAAAAGCTCTCTTCGTAATTTTCTCTTCTCTTCCTTCGATAGTTTACTGAAGTCGGCATGGGACATTATATTTGGACCCCTTTCATTAAAAAACAGGTTAAACACATCGTGGGCAAAGCCTTCGGTGGATGGGACATAACGCTGCGCAATAGCTATGCAAAATAACTGGCAGTCCAAGGCTGAAACAGACCACAGTTGGCCAATGTCAGTCCAGAACACATTAAAATAGCACATTTAAAGCAAATAAAAATACAGTAACCAACAAATCCATGTTATGTATGAATCTGTAGAACAAATTTTTGCCAATAATTCAGTCAGTAAGGATCATCAGTGGATAAGCCTGCATTTGCATTTCACAAGTCAATCACGTCAATAAATTCACGATGGCAAGCGTCTAAGTCATTCGCTAAATATACCCTATCTATTTATACACTATACTGTGTCTTATATTTAAAACAATCACATCAATCATACTTTTTCTGATGTATGTTCAGTTCCCAACCCATGCATATTGTACTTCTAAACTTTCAAGTGTAGGAACAGTGCAACAATTGCATTCAATGTCAGATATGTTTTCTTCATTTTTATGTAGCCTTTAAGACTTCATACTCGGTGATCATTCCTAGATTTGTTACAGTAAATGTTACTCGGCAAATTCAAATAACATCCGACACTCCAATCAACATTAACACGTTGCATTAATTATGTTCAAAAAGATATAATGACGACAACTGATACCATACAAAATGTACCTTGAAATCCATCAATGTGAATGATGAAAGGGAAGAAAAGATTCAACAGCATCAACCAATAAGATTAAAATAGAGAAAAGCTCTAGAAGTAGATGGATAACATCCAAGATGTCATAAGACAGTTCAGATAGTCTTGTATAGTATCTGCATCACGGCTCTACAACTTGAGCAACGCGCCAGCAAACATGCGTGTAAAGCATCCAGCGAGTGTTGGTGGTGTACCAAAATCAAAGCCAAGGTAAATCATCAGTTTACATGTGGAAATACAAGTGCTAAATTGGCCTGATATTTTAGAATGGTCTTCACAGATTGCCTCTGCTATCAGACTGGTACTCATGACAGAACATTTATTTAGAACATTGACATAAAAGATCAAGTGCAAAAAGTGTGACCCCGTTGAGTTTAAAAAAAAATTGCAAAAAGCACATTTTTTTTTTTAATGAAAATTTTTTTAAGTGTTAGCTTCAAGATCATGCAGAGATGTGGCCCTCAAGTAAGTTTAGGTAATGTCTATAAGTTTCTTGATAAAGCACTGTCATTATTTGACGACTTATAGAAAGAGAATGGTGAGAATTTAACACTGTTAAACCTCGCAGCAAACACTAGCTGGGTTGAGCCTATTAAGCAATGTTGAAACATGAACAGCATCAAGATGACTGGTGAAGTGGTCATGCAAACAAGCTGAAAAGATACACTAAAATTTTTACCTTCAAAATGCAGCTGTCAAAATTGATACCTCATCTGTTTGAGGTAAGAAAAAGGCCAAAAGTTATCCATGTCTACTCTGGTTTGGTGAGCTGTAGAAGGTAGCCAGGTAACAGGGTCAGTGTGTCATTCGGCACTAGACCCAAGAGTTACACAGGGGTACAGTGATTGATTTTATGTTCATTGTCTCACTACTTATTCAACACAAACACTTCATTGTGTTAACTATTTATATACACAATTAACAAAAATAGAGATTGAATAATGTATATAGGCCTACAACATAATATGTACACCTATAGCATATTCATAGCACAGCTCAAAGGAAGCGACTTGCAACCCACTCCTTTGTTCTGTCCATTTTGCTGGACAGGAAAGAGCAAATTATCATTTAACACGGGTCACTAGTTCATAAACCACACTTGCACAATAAGAAATTATAGAACAATATAATGTATTCATGGGTCATGGTTAACTCCAACTATCAGCCAAGGACAGGCAAGATGGGGAGCCTATACACAACAGTGAAGCATAATGAAAAAATCAATCTTAAACATGACCTCCAATGGGACATCAAAGTTCCATCGTTCATGGCTTGGTACCAGCAATATGAGTGAACTGGATTGGCTGGTATAACCCTAGGGTGACCCGAGCTGCCATCTGGTGGCATGCTGGAATATTCCTGTGTGGTTTCTTAACATTAGAAACCTGCAGCTTTTGCTATTGCCAACCTCTAATTTTTTTAATCAAAATACATAGTTTGTTTTGTTTCACCTGTACTCTGTACTTTCTGTGCAGTTTTACCCTGTTATGAGGTGGAGAGAACCTTATAACTTTAGAAAGAACCTTATAGTGTGTAAGAGCACACTATATTCTGGTCCTGGTGTTCAGTGGGTCTGAATATCCAGAGGCCCAGTAGATTTGTGGCAGTCTCTTTATTACCACAACCAATATATTGCAAACTTTCTGACTACTAGCCCAGAAATCAAATGTACAAATGTTCAAAATAAGCTAAAAACCTAATATCATTCATATCTAGACATATTTGTAATAAAACATCTAATGTTATTCTTTAACATTGGGGGGGGGGGGAATGGACTCTATTAAAGCCTTAATGTGTATGATTACACACTGGCTTCCTGTCCCTCTGACACAATGAATTATTATTATTATAACTATTATATCCATATTTATGCCATTTGCATAAAAACTGAGTGATAACTAAAGTCAACATTGCCCTGGGGAGCGACTTATGACAATAACTTCTCTTTGAGGATTAATAAGGTGTAAAATATGTAAACACAAAACAATGGATATAGACCTGGGTAAATACTGGTATAGAAATAAGATTGTCGATTTAAATACAGCACGTCCCCGTGTGAACAAACTATATGTAATGAGTCCGATTTGTTCCACAAGGGATTTTTATATTTTTTTATAGTGAAATATCTTCACAATTCCACTGAAGCACATTTACAAAAACACAAATCCATCATAATGCAACATATTACAGAGAAACAGTAAATGTTGGACTGCTGGATTGTTTTAAGCGTAGATTAGAAGTATATATACGAGTGAGTTAGGGTATAAATACTGGTTGCCTCACATAGGCCAATAGGCCTCTGCCATTTCCAATATTCTTATTGAAAACAGTGCTGCACACATGCTTGCAACCGAGTCACAGCATCATATGCACCGATGAGAAAAGAGTTCCAGTAGGATTGATATTCGTATCTGTCATTGGTCACACACACATTAGCGTGAAAATTTGCACCCTTCAACAGGATTTTCTGTGTGTGTTAGTGAGCAAAGTGGTCAAAAAACACCCCCACCACACCCAGGAAAATTGCAAATAGCAAAATCCAACTCAATACTATGAGGAGACACTATAAAGCACCTACCAGTAGGCTCAAATATAGGAAAAACGTGAAAAAAACAAATAAAACACCTACACCACAACAAAGAGGAGAAAACTAAATCGCAAAAGGCAGGTACTCGGCTCATGCTAAGGAAATCCACACATTAAGTACATGGAGTGATTATTGCACCAGGAAAAATTATCTTATAATGTGTGGACATTAGGCACAAAGTCAGGGTTGCCAGAAAGAAGAAATACGCAAGTCACATAAAAGCAAAATCTATGTCTGTATGCAGGAGAATATGGACGCATTTTCAGCAACATTATTAAAACAGAATTTTACCATTTCACAAAAGACATTATTATAAGCAAAAGAGACACAAG
The DNA here is from genome assembly GCA_020271785.1 of Procambarus virginalis. Taxonomy (NCBI): domain Eukaryota; kingdom Metazoa; phylum Arthropoda; class Malacostraca; order Decapoda; family Cambaridae; genus Procambarus; species Procambarus virginalis. Next base: position 7,950,799 of record WNGS01163002.1, on the reverse strand, counting down.
CAAAAACGAAAGCACTATTTCGGGACAACTACTTGATACTCTCTCACAGACAAAAGAGACATACTGTACAACCAAATGCCAAAGAACAAGATTCATGCCCTTCACCGATAGCAATAATCCATAAAACATCGTGCCTTTGTCTGGTGTCAGTGAGAGGTATTTTACTAAAGAAAATCTTTATGTTCACCGCAAGACAAAGAAGAGTTCAGTTGGTAGATGTTCAAAAGACTTGCTTAACTTCTCACGAGCATCCTCCATTCTCTTTTGCATTTTTTCTTTATCTTCCTTCTTCATTTTATTCCAATCGCTTCGATTGAACTGTTTTGGGCCTTGACGTCCAAAGAATTCACTTTCAAGCTTGTCTGATTCCGAAGGTGCAACATAGCGCTGCGCCACCATCATGCAGAAGAACCGATAGCCATCTGTTGTGTGGACTTTTTGTTAATTATTGACTAACGGTAAGAGATAAGGACAGGTAGACCTAATTTAGGTGCAATATATATATCCATAGATTTTGTCCCATTCCACATTAGTGTAGATGTTCAGTTAATCACATATCTTCTCATTTTCACAAGACATCAAATTACAGGTTATTAGATTATTTTGAGGAGAAACTTTCTATTAACAGGCACAAAATTATGCTTAACACATCTGCCAGATGATATGCAACAAAAGGTACCTAAAATTAAATTAGACATTATAACAAGTATCTTTTATGGTCCCCTCTGGAAACACTGCATATTTCAGGGAGGCAGTCGAGTGTAGAATCTTCCCGCGAGTCTTCAAATACAATACACTACGTTATTAGAAAGTGCGTTAAGAAACACCAAGATGAAAGCAGACTTTATTTATAGATAAAGTTCAGCTTGAATGCTCCGAGTCATATCTAATAGAAGTACATAGCGCCAGTGCTTATAAAAGGAAAAGGAGGAAGGAGCAAGGCAGAGGTCATCTGAATCAGAATAGGAGCATTAATGGAACAGAAAATCTTTTTTTTTTCTTTGCTACAAACTTTAGATAAGGCTAGCTGCAAACAAACGTATCTCCTGGCCTTAAAAAAAAGAAATAAATCTTTTAGCCTCAAGTATTGAATGTAGCTGGCTTACTCTTACTTCCTTATCTTCTCTGCACTTGTTCTATACTGCACTTGTTCTCACTTGGAAAATGGCTCATTTAATCAATACCAGCCTTTCTTTAGACTTGCACATTTCAAGTTTCTAGAAGAGATATATGGTAACCTGTATGGGGTCGAGGTTCGAGACATCGTGCTTTGGTCTCAATGACCATCTTGTCAACAGTATAGTATGAGGGCAGTTGGTAGGAGCAGCAGATTCTTCCCATTGAGAAATTTCACATACATATCTATTTCTTTGTTTATATTTAATCTTTACTTGGTTCTTTAGGGTTAAAAGTTTAATACAGAATACTAACTTTGGTTTTACTCCATCAGCACCACATGGTAGCAAACGGGAAGAAAAGTGACCATGAAGACTCTTCGAGAGATTGCAAAACCACTAGCTGTTAAGTGAAGCAAGCTGCATAGAACTTCATTACTGCAACTGATAGGGCAGAGAAAACAACTTGGAGATCGCATCCATGGCCACAGCAGTAGCCCACAAGGTAGAAGATGAGTGGACTGACTTAAGAGCTGGGATCAACTCGCAACTGCCCCAAATAGATCTCCTGCACTCTAAAGAAACAGCGAATCTCCACCAACTAGGTGCACACCTTATGGTCCACTGGCACTAAAGCCAAAGGGAACTTGAGCGCTGGGACATGGAGCTACAAAGACCTGATACCGTGGGGTAGGAAAGTGCTTACAAAGCACAAATGAAATGACTGCCTCAAAAAGAGAGACTTCCAAGATAAACCATGAAGTGGTGACCACCTCTTTCCAGTCAAAAACCTACATATGACAAAGTCTGCTATTTGTCCATGGAAAACAAGATGTTGTCCACCAGGCAGGAGGAAGATGGGACCTTATAACACAGCCAGGAAGTGGAAGACAACTCATCCACAAAGAATTCAGGTTCATCTCGGATGCATGCTCCCACCCCCGTAGCAGTCTACTGCAATAAAGCCAAAGATACATGGGGAACCTTAATATGGAGCCATCATGAACACAACTCGCAGGTAAACAGCAAATAAAAGCTGGACATTGTTGGGAAACCACAAGGCTACCCAGCCAAAATAATGCTACAAGCAGAGGAGACCTACTTCCAGGCAAGGACCAAAGAGCTGTAAAAGGATTGCCATTCCCACACAGAAAACATTGGGTTGTCTGCCAGCAAGGAAGTGAAGGCCCAATACCACAACCAGGAAATAACACAGGAAATGAACTCAAAAAGGGAAGAGTCAAGTCCAGATCCACAGTCCCTACCTTGCAACAGGAATAACAAGTACAGCAAAGACCGAGTAGAAGGGAGACAGAACCGTGAGAACTGGGAAGGATAAGCAGACAAGAGTCACAATAACGTGGGTGAAGATATGACAACCAAACAACACATCAGAAGATGAAGAAACTATGAAGTTTCGGTCCATCCTTGACCACTATCAAGTCGTGTGATATCATGAAGGATTGGGAAGGATAAACTATTTCCCTAGCATGAAAGTAGATCCTATCAGGCCTGGACACCAAGATCAATGTAGGGACAAATGGAAATTAAAATCTCTCTAGACAAAGCCTCACAATTGAATGCCTAAAGAGGATAAATAAGGTCCAACCTCAGAATCCAGTCAAGGAGATACATCCCAACCCAAATCCAAGGCAAAAGTCTGAATGCCACCCAACAAAGCCTTTGATTTGCCCTAGAAAGGGAAAACTGACTTGTCTTTAACAGAGAAGACGAAAACCAAGGCTCTGAGAAAGGCTTCCAAGCCACTGCCATCAACTTCAAGGAAAGTGATCCACAAAATATCAGCCACCACCCCCACCTAATTCAATGGTAGCTACGCACAAGACAGCCTAAGGCATTTAAGGGCAGCAATAAACAGAGGATCTGAGAAGCCGGGTGCTAAAACTGTCCCATGAAAAATGAGGCTGCAGTATGGAAGCAAGCAAACCTCTTACAAAGTCTCCAGGTGAGATTCTCAGATACTTTATGTTCTCCTTATACAAGGAGGAGGCAACTCGGGAACCACAGTGGCCATCACTGGGAACTGCAAGTACAGAACCCAAAGAGCATGAACCCACAAGTGTGCTGCCACATCATATGCAGCAAGGCAAGAGGAACGCTAAAGCTTGACAGAGGTCCACACCTGACAGGTCGGTCTCTCTCACACACACACACATGGGTAAAAACAATCCTACAACCAACAACAGTGGTAACCATTAGGGTCACGAAACAATGCCACACCTTAACATGCAGAGCAAAATCAAATTTGCCAGAGCAGGAAAGAAATCACCACCAAGAAATCAGGAATTCCCTACATCCAAGAACTAAGTCTGAAAATGGAAGATTGAATCTTGTTACAAGGGGCATAAACTTTGGGCCGAGAAAAAATGAAGGAAGACATGCCTTGGAACTGCCAGAAAATACCAAAACAAAGTGATTTGGCAGAGTGATGTACTTCCGGGCTCAAATGCCAAGCCTTTATAGTAATAGGGACTCTGTGAGAAGAACTACTCACCACAAAAAAAAAAATAAATAAGAACACAATGGAGTCTGTTTGACAAAACAACCATTGCATAATAACTCGGAGCTTTAAAAGGCTGTATGGCACCTTAAAGATTAGAGAAGGAACTGTCCTAGAAAATCCACACATGAAGACTGACAAAGAACCTGCAATGGCTCATAATGATGATGGTAAGAAGAACGGGAACAGGCACCAGGTTAGGTCATCTGGTGAGCAAGGCCAGATGCCAAGGTTGAACTGTCCACAGGGAAGGAAAGCAAAATCATGTGGTCCTCAAAGCTCTCAATTTCAGCAGGACTGATAGCAGCATCTCAACAGGAGGCAACAAATGAATTCTCTCTCACCGATTCTAGTCAAGATTGCACTACATACACCACAAATGTATTGTGTTCAGTCAAAGGAATCACATTTCTAAACAGCTTTTGGTTCCATACAGACACAAAGATGATCACATGAGTAATGTCAAACATGGTGCATATATTCTTGAAATAAGCTTCATCCAACTTTGATCCTGCTCACATACTCAACATCCAGAAAAAAAAGAAAGGGCTATCTTCTTGAGGTTATCTTGAGATGATTTCGGGGCTTTAGTGTCCCCATGGCCCGGTCCTCGACCAGGCCTCACCTCCAGGAAGCAGCCCGTGACAGCTGACTAACACCCAGGTACCTATTTTACTGCTAGGTAACAGGGGCATAGGGTGAAAGAAACTCTGCCCATTGTTTCTCGCCGGAGCCCGGGATCGAACCCGGGACCACAGGATCACAAGTCCGGCGTGCTGTCCGCTCGGCCGACCGGCTCCCTTGTCTAAAGTGCAATGCCACAGGAAGAGGGACCTAGATGGTCCCTCCCTGATGAGGTAATATATCACTAACGAGAAGTTAAAGTGAAGACAAAACCCCCTCATTGCAACGTTATTATTGAAGCACAGTTACTATACTATCCCAAGCCTTTTCGAGAGACCTGTTGCTGGCATAGGTACTTCCATCTGTTAGAGGGCAGTGACATTACTTGGAAAGGCTCTTGGTGTTTATGAGTGAACTTCCTAGTCACTCTAGAATGTATTGAGCTTTTCTCTATTGCTTACTTAGCACCAATATGGCTTGACAGGAATGCTTGAAAATATCCTTGTTGTGCTGGTGTAGAATGTCACTCAGTCCTTACATGATCCAGTCAAAAGGAGCCTACAGTGATCTTCCCTTCGGGAACATCAGAGTGGAATAGTATAGAAAAAGAGTCGTGTAACTCTGCCAAGGCGCAACCTGTAGGGTAAACCAAACAGGCTCACCTACACTCAAGGTGAAGAGGTAGTCAAACATACAGCGTGCACATCAAAAAATAACCAAATCTCTAAAGATGTTCAAATGGACAGTGGATAATGTAGTATAGGTTAACATAGTTAAGCCAATGCTGCTTGCATCCAACACTGAACCCCTGAATGAAGCAGTCTAGAAATAATAAACTTCAAAACACTCATTATCCTAGGTGCTACTAGCACGCTAAGCCTTTGAGCACAAAATCCAAAGATCCATACAGTGAAAATTATTGTTTTCTTCATGCCAAATAAAATGTACAAGTCAGGAAGTATGTGCGGTGGCTTGGATCATGAAATCCAGAGGTGGGTATGGTGCTGCCACCTTGTGGCAGTCAGTGCAGGTGGGTACAGCCCTCCTTTATTGGTCACCAGGAATCCCAAAAGACACTTAAGAAGCACTTTGAAATTTTATGAATAAACCTCTGTTGGTTATTCTAGGCTGGATTTAATGTTCCGAGATACAAGATAAAAATTTACACATACTTAATGCACCAGTTGGAAGTAAAACATTTTATTCTTAATAAATAGAAGCCTTGTGATTTTTTATTTAATAATTCCCTTCATAATTAATGTTGCAAGTCTTAAACTCACCTGTGACACCCAACTGGGCAGCATTTTCCTGCATATGTTTATGATTTCCCAAGACAATGGCCTTCCACAGCCGGCAAAGTGGCTGCCTCACTGAAGTAGGGAGATACTGATACAAGCCGTGATCTAGTATAACTATCTCTGCTTTGCCATGCTTATCCCGTCGAATCAAAACTGAAAAATTTCTTAAGACGTACAAACCTCTGCTTTATGCACTATATATATTTCAAATATCAAAGCTACATTATTATCTTCAATGTAAGTAATAATAGAAATTATTATATCCTTCTCCAAGGTAGCAGTTAAAACAAATCTTCAGCACATTTTTAAAATAAATAATATCATTGTTCCTCAAAATGATCAAATAATGACAAAGACAAATTTAAACTTTACATGTTGCCAAAATTTAGATAGAACAAGAATTTTTTTAGAAAATTGGCCATTTATATAAGACTTTGTACTCTCTACCTTCACAATTTTCCTAAGATCTGTTAATATCCCAGCAGTTAAATCAATATTTAAACAAAACTAAAACCTTCCCATGAATAATCATCTCCATATTCTGCTTAAAACCAGCATATTCAAATTAAGCTCAATGATCTCTGGAGAGAGGCTCCCAAAACATTCTATATCAGAACACTTATTCTGCCACTCCCAAAGGTATGGATCCTTCGTGGGTTATTCTAAGGATGTGACTCAATCAGGTATACAGTACTAGCACCATCGAGATGAATGCATACCTGCATGGTCATATAAGCACATGGCAGTCATTGGAGAAAGTCTCATCACTCCAGACAAGACATCTCAAACCTCATCTTACCACCAGCAGGTGACAGCATCCCCTCATGATCCCAAGACCACACATGCAATATATTCTGAATGCACTATGGAATACTTTGACAAGGCAAGGATTAATTCTCTGGTAACTTGGTCTTGGTACATCAGGTAACCATTAGCACATTGGCTGTGCTCAATTTAGCTGGCTAGTGCTGTGTACAAGACAATATGAGCGTTTCTTGCTTATCCCCAGTCAATACTTGTATCTCAAGTCTCTTTAGTGATTGCCAGTAGGAGTCCAGGAGAGTACTATTCCTTGGTTTGAGACTATTCCAGCCTAGTCATGGTTTTACATTTCAGTGATACCCATTAGTGTTCCATTCTTCTTTTTGCCAATTTAAAAGGTCCATCTTTCTGCTGCCTTCTCCCTATTGAGTAGGGAATTGTAAAACTATTAATCAAAGAGGTAAAATCTTTTGGTCCCCATGAGGAATCAGTAGCCTGTCTTCACATGATTTATAAGACAGGATTAGGTTAGGGGAGTCATGGAGTGGCATCACTAGACCTCTCTGAGGTTGGATTTAAACACACTAGTGACTGAAGCACCTTGCAAGACCCTCCAGAGAAGGGTCTCCAGAAAAGCACATACCGTTCTGAGTCAGGATCCTTAGAATGGCACAAAGATTTACACCTCTGGGAGCAGCAAAACAACATCTTCAGTTTTCCAAGATGACACTAACAAAACAAACTCACCATTGCCTGGGTGTGGATCTGCATGCACAAATCCAGTGTGAAATATCTGTTCAGCAAATGCATTAATAAGTTTATTATCCACATCCTGCAGGGTAAGCCCATCCTTCTTGATGCTTTCTATGTCACTTACTTTATGCCCATGTATATACTCAGCAGTTAACACTCTCTGCAAAAGAAATCAATCAAGATTGAAAAAAATGACACTAAAGCATGAAATTAAATTAATGCAGATTATCCTTTTTTCTGAAAGGTTAGGCACTAATGTTCTGTAAAGATAGCCATGATGCTAAGTCTAACAAAGAACTTTCTAAAGTGGGCCATTCAAAATGTTGAATACATTAGTATATTATTTTAAATAAGGATAATTGAATGTACTGTAGTTATAATACTAGAACTACACTGCTGATATGAGGAAGTCTCAGTATGACAATTCATTCAAGAATGTGAAAACTTTCAGGAAACTGACATCTTGGCAAACAAATTCTGGAAAAAAAAAATTGAAAACCCCCTGAACAAAGTATCAACACAAATATCAGTAATAATCATATATTTAGCCCCTGGGACTCCTGTTATCACCATTTGCTGATTTTAGTGATTACCACACACCTTTCTTTTAAAGTGTAAGTATAGTTATAATAATCCGAGTGTAATGAAGCTAATTCATAATATTAATTAATTTGGTTGGAGGACAGGAAGCCAGAGTGTATTCACACACATTAGGCTTTTATCGAGGTCTCACCATGCCAAATTACTGACCACGCCCAGGATGCAACCCCTCAACAAGCTGGCTAGCTCCTGAGTGTTAGCTAACTTCTTGTTAACTAACTTCTTGTTAACTAACTTCTTGTAACTAACTTCTTGTTAACTAACTTCTTGTTAACTAACTTCTTGTTACTAACTTCCTGCTAACTTCCTGAGTACCCCTGAGTACCTACTCAATGCTAGGTGAACAAAGGCATTAAGTGAAAGGAAATGTGCCCAACCATTTCTGTCCCGCCCGGGATTTGAACCCGGCATTCTCGATCGTGTGTCAAGAACGAACCCGACTGTACAACCAGGCCCCTCGTGGGTCCATTAACATAGATCCATGAAAACTTTCTATCATTCTGTAATTGCTTACTATATGATAATATTATTGTGTATTTAGTTACCTTTGGTTATCATCAAATCACAATTTGGTGTTACCTGCCAGTCTTTGAATCTATTACTGGACAACATTTCCAGACAGAAGGAGTAGGATGCAAGACACTTCCTCTGAGCTGTGCCAGGTGCAATATAGGTGTACACATTACATTGTGGGTCTATATACAGTACTGTACTCTATCACTAGTTTTGTCTATTAAGTGTACATTAAATTGAGTTATTCAACATAATGTGTAAACTAATGTGAAGCAATGAACATAAAAACCTTCCAACTTGCATAAAAAGTCTCCTCACTCCAGCATCACGAGTAAGCAGACTGCAGACTTCTGCCCACCACTACTCCTATAGCTTCCTACTACTATGCATGAAGTCAGAAAAGACTCAAGATAGTTGTGGGTTTGTTACCTTTTCCTTACTTTTGGCATGCAAAAACAAATTTTGTGGGTAGTTTTTTTGCACAGCTGAAGGACAGTTTTGACGACAGCCGGTCTTTGAGGGTTAACAGGAGGTTACCAGGTAACCAGCCAGTTGGTTAGGTAGCTTTTAAGTAGCTTTCACATTGAGCATAATAGTCAATGCACCATGCTGTCCTAGCTACATTGTAAACCCTTAATTTCTGCACACACATAACCTTGTATCGCTGCAGATAGTTTTCCCCGACACATACCACGACAAATTTCATATCCTTATTTCTTTCCACCCCATATCTTCCCTCATTCTTGGCTCATGGTTGATTACTTGGGCAAGGTTCCCAGTCTCGGTCATGCCTGTTCCGAGGACTATTACAAGTGGGGAGCTAGTTGGTAAACAAGGATTTATAACAAGGCTTGGGGCCCATCCCAGGATATAGTAGCTGTGCTAGAAACTAGAAGCAGTGCTGAAAAACTGAGTTGTGCTTATATTAGCTTGCCTGTTTTTCCATTGTCTTGTAAAAGTCTCCCTTTCTCATGGAAACACTCGTGTTCAAAAAACCTGAAGAAAGATCACCATTAAAATCTTTCAAACTATTGCATTATTGCCCTCAACAGCATCTCAATAGAATTTACATCCATCCTTTACAAAAAGTTTATTGAATACAATATTACAATCTTCACTGATTACACATATGGGTTCCATGAGAGGCCCATCTAATGGTGATCTTTGCTCATACCTCACTCATAGTGCACTTTGCTCATACCTCACTCATAGTGCACTTTGCTCATACCTCACTCATAGTGCACTTTGCTTCACGATTTCAGAATGGTAAACCTCTCGGCACAGCAGTGGATGCTTCCAAAACTTTTTTACAGTACAGTATCGTACATTACAAATGTTTACTCTTTAACCTGCCATTCTAAGGCCTTTCTTCTATTCTTTGACAACTTATTTCTAACTTACTCTTGATAAGAGACATGTCTGCTGATGCTGATGCAGACAGCTCAACTTCTGCCCCCTCCTCTATTAACTCTTGTTCTGCAAGACTGCTTTTCAAAACTGTTGCCTTCTCCCTTCTTATTCAATATTAATCTTCACAATACAGTACTTCATATCTAATGCTCTCCACTTTCATGCAGATTACTCTTATTTCGTACTCCTCCTCATGTTTCCATCTTGATACAGTTACTGCAGCCCTTGCCAAATCTTTCCCTTCAGTCATTCTCTTATGTCTGATCTTAAAGCATCTTCTTGTAGGAAACTTGAAATTTAGCCAACTTGAATTGCAATGAAAATGTCTAATTATAGTAGAATGTAGTTTTCCCTACTACATTAAGGCAAATTCAAGCCAATTACAATCTCGAAGATTGCTATTGTGGTGCCCACATCCAAGAAAGGGGAAAGGTACAAGACCGCTGTCATTGATATGCATCCCATGACAAATATTCAAAAGACAAAAAAAAAAAAGACAAAAAAAAGAGGAAGGTGGAGCATCTAAATAGAACTAACTTCATAAGTGAGACAACAAAATTCTGAAATCACTTAAGGCATGCCTGATGACCTGAATGAGCTCTATTACATGGATGCCAAGATAAAGAGGTGTAAAGGAGGTGTGGCTTCTACCTCCTTTACACGAGTGTAAAGGAGGTGTGGCTTTTAGTTTCCTAGGTTGTCAAAAAAGCCTTGTAAAAGGTCAATTTAAAATTGGAAAAGCAAGCTGGGGTAACTGGAACAACACTGGACTGGATTTGAAAACATCTGACAAAATGGAAACAATGTTGCAAAAGGAGGTGTCAGAATGGTGGGAAGTGACAAGAATCATAAATGTTAATGTTTGTATACAAAACAAAACTTATGAGATAGGTTGAAAACAGAAGAGGGTTGTTGTTGTCGTTTAAGATTCGCTACTTGGAACAAAAAGTTCCAAGTAACACGGGCTATGGTGAGCCCGTAGAGAAGAGGGCTGCACAAAACTACAGGAAGACTCGGACAAGCAGCAGATATGGACAGACAAATGCCTTCTGGAGTTCAATTCCCAATTAAGCAAAGATGTTTTGGGAGAGAGAAGAGGAGAGCAGGAAATTTTTATTGGATATACCAGACCACAGCCAACAATGATAATCAACTCTTAAGCAAAGCAAACATCAGATAATGTACAGAGTAATGTAAAGATTAAATCATATTTAATCTAAAAACATCACATCTCTGCAACTGCCAAGAGTTATTACAGATTCTGAGGACATTTCACTTATTCTCAGCTGCTTCAGAGCTCATATTTAATTTGTGTCCTTATTTCTGCTGTCACATCTGGATCAGCTGCACCTCTAACAAAATCTTTAGTACAATTGAAGTAACTAAATTAGAAATAATATAGCATCTACTTAAAGATACCCAGAGATTCCACAAAATAGTAACAACATCCAACTTATCGGGTAAGTTTCCCATCAACCAATTTACGAGCAACCTGGTTCTAAAACAGTCAGGTGGATGGAATACAAGGCCACCAAAATCACAGCATCAGTACTCACCCCAGGTGCAACAACACTACAGACTTACCACAAACCACCATTTTTCCAGACGTCACCATCTCCAGCATGAGCATCGTATAACAATCATTGTACCTAAACAATATCAAGTATGCATCTAAAATTATCATACTGTGTGCTTGTGTCACCATAATAACAAATGTTACACAGTTCAGAGGAAAGCTGCTCATTTGATCAGTTCACCTGACCTAACATCAATGCTTATGCCATTAGCTCCCATACAGTACATTTCGGGAACTGCAACCTACATACAATATTCTCATGAATGATCACGCAATTCTGTTTACACTGCAACAGCTTTTTACACTCCATACTACGCATGTTAGTGGCTTTGTAATAACGTACCAGTTAATCACCAACATATGTACTTTCACAACCCATTTTACCTTTTTGTGATCATAGATTATATATATTAAATAATTACAACATTGACTAATTTGTCCATTCTACAGCCCTCTTGTGAAATACATTACCACCCTACAGTTTCTCTGGTGTATTTCATCTCCAAATTGTTTAAAAATGCTTTTGGAAAGAGCAATTTTAAACTTCTGCCGATTCTTCTTTCTCTAGTGGTTATTCTGTGAACAGACAAATTTGCCTTTGCCATAACCTATTCTACATGAACAAACAACCACTGAGAAAATCAACTGGAGTTCCGAGGCAATTCGAAACCGCAACCGAGACACTCCCAGCAGCCGATGCTAACCACTGAACCACTCCGACTTGCAGACGATCAGTCACAATAACGTGACCGAAAATATGATGACCAAACCACACATCAACAGATGAAGAAAGGACTTTTTTGCACACGACCTGATAATGGTCCAGGACAAACAGAAATGTCATTGTTTCTTCATCTTCTGATGTGTGGCTTGATCATCAATCTGACTTCCTGTGATTTCAGGAGAAATCAGCTGTATAACTTTCACCAAGTCAGGGTGGTCCAGTGGGTAGTGTGATTTCTGTGTAAACAACTCTATATTATTGAAAAACTCAAAAAGTAAATCTGTAAAAGTTTTCCACTTGAAAACGTACCTTGCTGCAAAGGTCCCAGTGAACCTTTGGAACATACACATAGGACAATTTTGAGAGATCCTTTGCACAACGTTCACCATTGTGTCCTTCATTAATGAAGTCTAACTCTTGTTCCAGGGTGCCTTTGAGGTCCTACAATGATACCAATACTCTATTACAATGTACATAATTACTGTATAAATAATAGATCACTAAGGTAACCAATAGCTCAAAACATCAAAGAAAATTTTAGAATTAATTACCTTTTAAAATATAAAAACAAATGAAAACAAATTCCAAATTTTGTAATCGATATTCAATCAGACACCAGTAATTAAGGTATGCCTCATATGTTAACTCTTGGAAAACACAGATACTTGACTATCTTCATGAATTTTCTCATCTTTAAATCTATGCTCAAGAAAAACTATAATTGTAACTAAATACAGTACCTTCATAACCCACTTAAGGGAAAACTTGGGATGCATGATTTGTATAATTTCTAATATCAATTCTATGGTTGCTATGTCTCCCTTGAAGCGATCCTGAAGATCAATGTACTGAACTTTCACAGCAACTTCCTCCCCGCTGTGTGTCCTGGCTCGAAATACCTATGGAAATAATGAATAACTCTGCGGCATCTAAAATGGCATGTACAAACACACCAACTACATGCAGACATTTCATTTTCTAGATGGATCCTGTACTTTTACTGTAGTGTAGTTTTATTCTGTAGTCTCCAATGCTTTGCTTCCTCCCAGGAGGTACCCACCAGGTAGTACAGTAATTACAAAACATTCTTCAGGTGACGTTCCCCAAACACACACACCTTTCACTATCAAGCTCTCTTCCTTCTTCCCACCACTCTTTCCTCCACTTTTTTTTCCTGATAGCAATTTATCAAGATTTGAAATTTATCAATTTATCAAACAGTATAGAAGGATGTGGCCCCTTTTTAAAATACAATATGTATGTACTTTACCTGAGCTAAACTAGCAGCAGCAACTGGCTCATCATCAAACTCTCTAAACATATCTTTCTGAGAACATCCAAAGTCTTCTTGGAAGAGCATATCAATCTCGTCCCATCTACGATTAAGGCACCTGTCCTGTAGAGCCTGAAAAAACAACTTGGTTATATTTCAAGTTTAGAAAAAGATCAAACGTAGATGAAAAGTTCATCTCTGAGCAGCCGCTCTGTTTCTCCCATTCTCTCCTATCTTTCCATGAACTGTTTATAGTTCAGGGTTGGACAAAAGTGAAGCGAGTAACACCTCGCTACTCTGATGATAATACAGTACAGGTGTTCACACCTGTACATTATAGATATTACAGGTGCTTGAAAATATCTCCATTTCATGAGGAAGGGATTGTTGACTTTACTTAGTTAGGTTTTGCTTGGTCATATCCTCATGAGAGCAGGACATTGCCTAAGGTGGCTACAGAGCAGTCTGGTCAGGATGTAACTTTAATTCACACTCAAAGCCTTAATTTTATTACTGTCAAAGTTAACAAAAAGAAAAATGTAATAATCATCAAAATTGCCATTTGTGTGATGGTAAAACACAAAGTGTGATAACTAAATAATTTTACTAAATAATATGACCATATACCCATAAATGCAGACTTCAAGATTAGCCACAGAGACGCTTACCATGTAATGCCATGGTAATACCATGTCATTACCATGGAAATGTACAGATAAATAACAGCACCATACAGTTACTCACCTTGAGTGTGTCGACATACTCGGTAGGCAGCACATGGTTCATAGACACTAAACCTTGGCCCAGCTTTACGTACAAGCCTCCATTCTGTTGAAAAACAAACTCGATCAATCCTGTCTGTATGAAACTACTGTGTTAAAATGCAAATAAGATCTTATTTTTTAGGATTCCAAAGTAATACATCGTGTCGACTTTAAAAAATGTGGCTAGCTTCTATATTTAAATACTGTACTCAAAACTTTCTTCTTATTTTGAAATCCAACAATATTTTACTTATATATAACGCCATGGTTCACTTTGGTAATTTCCCATCCTTGAGAGTATGGGTTCAGTGACAATTGTATGTGGTCAAGCCACAGCTGAAAAGTCCAAAGTTTGATTCCTGTAACAGGGGCAGAAGCTTTTGGTCAAAGTTTCCTTGTACCTGATGAATTTGTTCCAGGGGTTCAAATGTGGTAACTACCCACTAACCTGTATGAACCAGGTTTTTAGTTTAAAATACCAGATGGGTTTAAAAAAAATTGCTTCAATATTGGTCACCTGAGTTATTTCTATTTAAAATTAAAAACTTGTAATTTTGTTATCTATTATTGAATAGATAAAAGCCCAGGTTTTTTTTTTTACCATCCTTGCTTTGCTCACCTATAGTAAACAAGTACCCAGGAGAGTTAGGCAACAACTTCGACTATGGGAACCATAAAGTGAACCATAATCAGAATCCTCTACAGATACTTCAAACACACTTAATTTTAATAGGACTCCTGAAGCAGCAGTTGAAACAACTGTCAAAAAATTCTGCCTGCTGGTATGGTCATTGCTAGTGAAGCATTCAACATTTACTGGGTAACAATAGATGTGAGATCGGTGGATTTTTTCAAGTGTAAGCTGGATATATTAAGTGAGTTTGGTTGGGTATAAATAGGAGCTGCCTTGTATGGGTCAATAGGTCTTCTGTAGTGTTCTCTATTAGGTTTGTATGTATTTGTGTGAGAAGAGTGGTGATAGAAAACCTTAGAAGTAGAAGAAGAAATAGAAAATATGAACAGAACAAAAAGTAACAAAACTGAAGGATGATGAAATGCTCCTAATTAGGCTCCTCTCTGTTGCTACCATATGCAATATCCTGCTCTCACTAAGACAGGACCCAAACACAGCCATGATATGTCAATATGTACGTCACAACACAGTGGGTACGTTTTCCACTCTGTAGGTGTTATCAGGCCTGGTCACCAATTATCACTATGGCCAAACCACCACCTCTACCAAGAAACAATAATAATAATTAATTTTTTTACAAGAAGGTACAATGGGTATGTGAGATACATAAGATTGGTATTTTTACATTCTTGCAAAGCCACTAACATGCATAGCATTTCGGGTAGGTCCTTAATCTAATATATCAGATAAGATGAAATGTTACATTGTAGCAAAATGTATATCAACATATAACTACAATATAAACTGACCAAGGTGATTACTCTGGTGAAGAAATATGTCATAAGTACCTAATATTGGGGAAGTGGGTAGTACAAGATATAGTGCAAGTTTGAAGCACAAGGCAGGAAACTATGAGGATGACATTAGGTACTTTTTGGTTTTACTTTTGTAAAAGGCATAGGTTGGACAATTTTTTAATTCATTAAGGAGGGAGTTCCATAGACTGGGTCCTATTTTATTTGCATGGAGTGTTTGCACAAATTTAGTTTGACTGGGGATATCAAAGAGATATTTATTTCTGGTGTGGTGCTCATTTGTTCTTTTACACTTATCAAGGAAAAGTTTCTGACCAAGATTAGCATTTAGGAACAAAGTTTTGTACATGTGAATAGCACATGAGAATGTGTGAAGTATGTTTAGCACGTTAAGGGACTTACACAGAGGGACTGTGTGCTGTCTAAATGCAGTCTGTTATAGTTCTGATAGCAGATTTTTGTTGAGTGATGATGGGCTTGATGTAATTTGCAGTGGTTGAACCACATGCAGATACCATATGTAAGATAGGGATAGATTAGCAAGTACTATAACGAGAGGAGAGCAGAGTGGGGAACATAATATCCGATTTTCGAGAGTATGCTGACCGTTTTTGAGACTTTTTTGGCTATGTGTTGTATGTGGGTGCTGAATTTCAGCCTCTTATCTATGTATAGGCCAAGGAACCTTCCCTCATTTTTATTACTAATATTAACATTGTCTATCTGAAGTTGAATTCGATTTGAAGATTTACTACCAAATAAAATTTAGGTATTTTCTATGTTTAGTGTAAGTTTGTTGGTTGACATCCATGAGTGGATTTTTTTAAATTCATTATTTACAATATTATTTAGTGTGCGTGGGTTAAGGTCAGAATAGATGAAGGTTGTATCATCAGCAAATAGTATAGGTTTAATAATGTTAGAAACACTTGGCAAATCATTGATGTATACAAGAAATAGGAGGGGCCCTATGATGCTGTCCAGTGGCACCCCTACTGTTAATGGTAGAGTTGGAGAGATTATGTTATTGATGGCTACATACTGGTGTCTGTCGCCGAGATAGGAACGAATATAGCTCAGAGCAAGGCCTCAGATACCATAGTGAAGTTCAAGTAGGAGGTAGTTATGGTTTACAGTATCAAAGGCCTTTCTGTGAACCCAGCCCTTCCTTGCTGCTCTGTTTATAATGACAGTGCTGACATCTGGTGATGGTCAGGTCCAACTAGCAATTAGCAGAGCAATACTTAATGTTCTCCTCAGTTCCATGTAGCATTCAAAGTGGGTTTTGAGAGTCTATGAACGAGTCTTGTGCCAGTCATTCCAGGCTGGAAAGCATTGTTCAGAGTCTTCCATCCTCCACTATAACCTGCAGGGAACATTTGAAACGATTCCCAATGCACTGGAGAGTGCATGTCGGCCAAACCTGGTTGTGTTTGGTCCTCTCCTCGAGAAAATATGGATATTACCCAAGAGAGCATTTGAGTGGTTTACCTTACAAACATTAATACAGTATATGGAAAAATGCATGGTAATATAAAGGATGTAAAAGAGAGCATTTTTAATTCAGTTATTTCATCACCCATATGAAGTACAGTACAGTATTCTCAAATTATAAAAAATACTAAGCAACAGCAGAAAATCACATGATCAAATTCTAATAACTATTTAGCATTCAAATATGAAAATATATTTCAGATCATCTAGCAACAAAATGCCAAAAAGTGAGAAAAGAAAAAGAAAACAGCACCTTCAAACAGCCTTTTAATACACGCTCCGCAGAACGCTGGTGAACTCTAGATAGTGCCTCTTCATATTCATCACTTCCTTCATCAATACCATACGTTGCCCACTGGTAGTCGAGTGAAATAGTCATACCAATCCACAATGTCCTGATTTGAGAATTCTTATTAAACACTAAGGGAATGTTGTATTGAAAAACAGGGACCTGGCCTTCAAGTACCATTAACAGAAGATGAATTATAAACAAGATTTGAAGGAAGATGAGGATGGTTACCTAAAAATCAGCAGCAGGATCAGCAGGTTAAGAGTCAGAACTGGGGTTTACTATAAAAATTTGTGCAATAGTTGTGAGAGTACTATAGATGTATCCCCCTCATAATGATCTACCCTCTTCTGCTTATTCACTTATTCAGCAAACCAAATCAAATGATTGGTCTATTTCTCAAAAAGACCACCTGGTAAAGATAAGTCTATTACATATTGTATTTAACTCTTCATCAAGTGAGTCCATGACTGGTGTTCCTCTCTAACCTACCACCTGCTCCTGTTTATCATCCACAGTTATCTATCTTGCTGAAATGCAAAGGCCAACGACTGCTAATATGTCTACAATTAACTATGTCAAACAAACTGGTAACCTAAAACTACTCCAAGCCTGCTTTATGGATAAGGCTTAGAGGGGAAACCTGCAGTGAATAATTTGCCCTCTTTATTTATCATATTCCAGTCACATAAGTTTCCTAAACATAAAATCATTTGTCATTAATATTTATTTTATTTCACTAACAAACATTTCATATCAAAGTAATTATATTATCAAATTAAATGACCCTTGTTGCTTTGATATTTGATTTAGTACACTGCAAACTTTTCATCACGTTTCTTCCTTAAAAAAAAATGTGCATCGAGTGTGTGAAAAAAACTTGTTTGCACACTATACTCCAATACTCAGAACGTAGAGCATACTAAATGCTCAGAACCAGACGAAGACTCTAGCCAAAGAACTGTCCACTGCTAGTCACCTTCAAACACTTTTACTCAGGAGACAACTGACAAAACTGACCGAGAACAATTAATGGACATGCAATATGACCAGTGTACTGCATTAACTAGGACATTGGACACACACAGTATAGCAAACCAGAGTCCTGTACTATATAGTATGTGATAGGGCCAGAGCATCAAAACTTCAAAAGCAAGGATAAACTTAGTTTAGTAATTGGTCCCCGCTTCCCACAGTTACTATGCATGGCAGTCAATGTACAGTATGGAACATTCTGTAATATACATACTGTACATTACAGGTTGTAATTGGCTGATAGGGTAAGCCTGTTAAATCCAGTGCTGGATGAACTATCTACAATAACTCCCAAGTACCCTTTATGACTGTAGGGATGCTATCCTGTGGCAAGAGTGCTGTATGTTCTCCTGCCCGATTGAAGTTGTGTAAATTCAAGATGAACATGAGAGAATGCTAGTAAGAGTAACACAAGTAGCTCAGAAAGTTATACAGTAGTATGGTATCATGCCTTATAAATAACAGTTAAAATATGTTTTGGTATATGAAAAACAATTCATTCTCCATAAAACGTGCACCATAAAACTCTTGAGCAATGTATTTAAATTACCATAACAATATACTGTATGAAGATACAGTATAAATAAAGAGCAGTGAGGCTATGATTGAGATGGGGGACCAATTAAGAAAACCCAAAAATTAAACATTTTAAATAGTTAATGATAGGGATCATACAAGAAAATGTATTGAAAGGCAAACTACAAATTTAAAAAAAAATTAATGAAAACTGCACAACTAAATCTTGTGAACTTACCAATGTATATAGTAGTAAAGATAATTAAAGATATGTTTAATATGGTTTACCATTGATGGAGACAGGATCCATGATAAGACTTATCAAGTTCTCCCCCTAGCCACCTTGCCAAGACTACTTTTCCCCATTTAGTGCTCTTACAATAGTCCACTAACTCTTAAGTACATATTTACTGCTTGGTTAACAGAAGCACTGGGAGTAAGGAAATGTGCTCCAATGTCTCGCCCTACCTGGTAATTAATCCCAGGATCAATTGTTTGTCAGCAGCCTGTACTACAGATCACAGTGTGCATGACAAAAACGAAAACCCATTCCCTCTTCCGACGAATACATTAGTTACTGTACTGGGAAGCACTTTACCTGAAGAATCTTCCAATTCCCTGAACAGTGACAGTGGTCTGCCGCCTGGTAATATCATCACTGAGAGCATAGTAGATCCCACCAGTCATCGGTACAGCCACGGCCACACCACCACTAATCTTCCCCAGTACTGCCAAAGTTCGTCTTTTTCTTTTCGGTGTTGAAGGTACTTCAGAGCAATATTTTTTAAACCTTTCCAATTTGTCACCCGAGTTGGGTGAAGAAAGCTACGAGCAGCATACATAACTGAAAAATATTAGAACTTTATAATAAGTATTACCGATATATATCATGAAGGATTACACATCATTACAGTATACTGTACAGTACTCGTACTGTACTTATTTAGCAGTTTCCAACATTAAGTTATTAAGCAAATAAAACCTAGCTAATATATCAGTCCTTTTATGTAAAGTCAAATACAGTACTGTATCAGGCTAAGTAAATCTCATTATTCAAAACAACAATTTACACTAAATTGTGTTATGTTCAAGTATGTAGATTATAGAGAGAAGATTTAAACTACCAATTAATAAAGATTCCAAAACCCAAACCAACATAAAACTATACTGTATTTACGAAATCTTTTTTTATTGAATGTTATCGTGAGTCTTGCCACGTTTTATTTTAACGATCAATAGAGAAGACATCTTTCTTCTCCAACTTCAGTTAAATAAACCAATCAAAGTGAGGAGAATCAGAAATACTGTACAGTACAATACAATTAAAATTTTGGATTTGGCCTAAAGTAGCATTCACAGTAAATTCCCAATTTTACAATGAATGACTTTCCTAGTTACTGTACTGTAATTAACTGCAAAATGCAGATATTAATGTTAACAACAATTTAATTTCAATTTCTTTCTTTATTATGCACCCCATACCCATCCCATGGGCAGTAGTGGATATGGTTACAGAGACATATAATGGGTTCAGGAACGGAACCCCTCAGTTCGTTTAGCTAAGCAAGTAACAATCTTGTGAAGCTAGTTACACAATTGTTAATGTTACATACACATGTATATACAATCATTTACACAAATACATATAAAAAGATTATCGATATGTACTGTATATCATGTGATTCAATATGAGGCTCACAGCAGTCACTATACATGGCACTTTATATCTATGGTGAATCACACAGTTACTAGTCTTGCTCCACACCAACCCACTTACATGATATATCACAAAGGTTCACTGTACAAGTACTATAATTATCAGGATATATCACAAAGGTTCACTGTACAAGTACTATAATTATCAGGATACATCACAAAGGTTCATTTTCCAAAGCAGCACATAGCCACAATTCTTAAGGTTGGGCAAGACAGTCTCAACATAATGCTGTTCGTCTTACAAATGTTCTCAATGACAACCAATGCATATTAAGCTTTTGTTAGCTCTTAGTTGAATTCTTAGTGACATGTCACAAAAGAATATTTAAAACCGTTTGCAAGACCAGCCGAACATGAACCGTAAGTTACCTGAATAAGGGCACTAGTGACCTTGACGAGGACAGTAAGCCGGCGGCTTGTCAAAGCCCCCACATTTGATCCTAATGATTTTTGTTAAAACTGGATCGTAAATCATAAATATAAAAGTGTAGGACAAAAAAAAAGTGGTTACAAGAGTGAGTGAGTTAGTTTAGTTCATTTATTATGCACCCCATACCCATCTTGTGGGCGGTACAGTAATGGAAAGGGTTACATAGGCACATAATGGGCTCGGGGACTGAGCCCCACAATTCATTTAGCTAAGCAAGTTACAGTCTTGATGAGCTAGTTACAAAATTCAAGAGGTTACAAGATGTTATTGTGGCGTCAATACTGACGGGGTAGAGGTGGTACAAGAGGTATATGCTTGCAGTAGGCATGGCTCCCAAACACACACACACTAGCTCCCTCACTACCCAAGGTGACACAACTATTAACATGTCCCACGACAACACTGGTGTGTGTTACTTACCGTCACTGGCCACAAACTGCGGTGTTAACGATTACTTTTTTGGCCTGTGGGCGCGAGGGGCAGCGGGTTGGGTTAAGTAGTTGGTTCGTACATCATAATCCTTTCATATAACCTCGGTTCGGTACACATATATAATTGTATATGTACAATAATATAATATAATATATATATATTGTATATATATATATAAATAGGGGTACCACCTCTGATGCAATTGTAGGGACCCATAGCCTCGGAGAAGAAAATAAAGAGTATTCAGAGGATCTTGTGGGTTCTCACTGAACACTTTAATATTTCTTCTCCTACCACCCCTATTTTTTTTGTGTATATACATATATATTTGTTTTATTTAAACTTTGTTACTAAAAAGGAGTTACATATAAGGTACAAAGATGATTATCATGATTCAATTTCAATTTCTTTCTTTATTATGCACCCATACTCATCCCGTGGGCGATGGTATAAATGATTACAGAGGCACATAATCGGTTCAGGAACTGAACCCTCTAGTTCGTTTAGATAAGCAAATAAAAAAATTTGACGCTAGTTACAAAATTATTAATGTCATATATACATTGTGTCACAAGTGATCAACAAGAGGCTCACAACAGTCATTATACAAGGCACTTTAATCTATGGTGAGTCACACAGTGACTAGCCTGTGTGCATATGCATGCATTACTTACAGTAAGCAAATTTTGGATATTTCGCTAAGATTTCGGGCAGCACATCATTATGAATGAAGTACTTACACATTTCTTGGACACTATTGATGGTGTTATCTCTAAATTCCGCGATTTTTTCACATTCCATTATATAATGACGTAAAGTATGCGAGTAGTTCTGCTGACAGAGTTTACATTTAGTCAAATCTACATCAGCAGATGTTACAAATTCCCAGAGGTACTTGTAGCAGTGGTAACAGTAGCAGTGTGGTAACATCTAGACGTCTGCTAACATTATTGGATGACCCATAGACGTGCGGTTCTTCCTGCATAATAGAATGATGATAGATGGAGTAACTGGCGTGAATTTCACTTTGCCTCAAGTCTCAGAAATTTAGTTGATATTCCTGGGATATTGCTGCCCTCAGGCTGCTCAAAGGCAGTCCAAGTTGGTAATCAATTCCCTCTTTACGAGCAAAAGTCTTGGCCAACTCATCAGTTCTATCATGCATTCGGGGACCAATATGGGAAGGAATCCTCGGGAGACAAACTCTGACTCCATCATTGAGATTTTCATTATATCTGTGTCTAGCTTCAGAGATAAGCACGTCACGATGCCTTGGGAGCTGAGGGCAGTCAAGGATGACAAGGAGTCACTTACAATTAGCGTGTCAACTTTGGATTCATATACGCGCTCGAGTGCAAAGAACCAAAAGTTCCAAACAGTACAGGAAATGGTGAGCACGTAGTGGATTACCTGGCACAGGAGCAGGGTATTATATTTTTCTAGTGTGTGACTGCAAGCATGAACAAAGCGAACAAAAAAATCAGAAACACAACCATGAATGAACTGAAGCCCGACCATGCACAACCCGAAACCAAGTGACACCCCCGGAGCCCGACAGTTATTTAACCGGAGCCCGACCAGTTGTGTAATTGGAGCCCGGCCAGTTGTGTAACAGGAGCCCGACCAGTTGTGTAACAGAAGCCCGACCAGTTGTGTAACAGGAGCCCGACCAGTTGTGTACCGCAGGCCTTGCATGAACGAACCAAACAAACATCCTCTGAACCACAACCATGCACGAACCAGAGCCGGGACCATGCACAACCCAAAGCCCAATAAGTCACACCTCCTGGAGTTATGTAACCCGGAACCCGAACCAGTTGTGTAACCGGATCCCGACCAGTTGTGTCACCTCAAGCCTAGCATGAACGAACCAACAAACAATTCAAAACAAAACATAAAAAAACTACATCTGAAGCACAACCATACACGAACCGAAGCCCGACCATGTGCAATCTGAAGCCCAGGTGACATCCCTAGAGCCGACCAGTTATGTAACCAGAGCCCGACCAGTTGTGTAACAGAGCCCCAACCAATTGTGTAACCGGACCGACCAGTTGTTTAACGCAAGCCTAGCATGAACGAACTGAACAAAAAACGTCTGAAGCACAACCATTACGAACCGAAGCCGACCATGCACAACCCAAAACCCAAGTGACACCCGGAGCCCGACCAGTTATTGGACTGAAGCCTCACAGTTGTGTACCGTACTTCTAGCAAGTATATATCTCATCCACCCCACCAAGTTACAAACAGCCCCAGAGCCCAACCAAACTCCATTCCTAGCTCTACCAACAAAGACTTCCTTAGCTCTACCTAAAACCTCATTTGCCTAGAAACCAACTATGGAGCCATAGCAAACAAAAACTGAGCTCTGTACGAAAAAAGAATCCCGGATTTCTAGCAAACATACAACCATGGAGGCCTAGCAAACAACCTGGGAACACTACACAAACAACCCCTGGAGCAAACCATGGACGGTCCGGAGCCAATCATGAGCAACTAGAAGCCCAACAAGTCACACCCTCGGAGCCCGACCAGTTGTGTAATCGCAAGCCTAGCAAGCAAATATCTCATCCAACCCCCCACGAATATGTTAAGTGGGGTGCCACAGGGGTTCATTTGGGGCCAACCCTTTTTGTCATATACATCAATGACATAAATGAGAATATTACAAACCACATCAAATTTGCAGATGACACTAAGACCTATGGTAAAGTGGGAAGTGAAGTCTATGAAACCTTACAAAGAGATTTACATGAACTCCACAAATGGTCAGAAGACTATTTACGTCGATAATGCAAGGCTGC
>WNGS01163002.1:7909643-7925698 GCA_020271785.1 Procambarus virginalis | reverse complement strand
CTGAATAATAGACCAATAAGAGCTGGGCGGAGGCATTGTATCGCCGATATTATTTGTGTGAGGCAACACCCACTGATGACGTCACAAGTTAGGTAGCCAGCCCATGTTTCTGTAACACCCGTTACATCCTGCAGTATTTAATTATCACTATATTAATACTTTTAAATACTTAACATTTCACTTTTAAGGTAGATTAAAGTTGAAGCAGAATGTCATAAGCAAGGATGGTGTGCTAAATAAAGATGATTTATTAAGTGGATGGAGCCTTTTGCTGATCCCTTCCTGTGATTGGCTGTTGTGTGAATGTCAACAAAGAATATCTACCAATGATATGCCATTTATTATGCACCCCATACCATCTGTGGGCGGAGCTTGGAACCTCCTACCCGAGCACAACAACCACCTTATGGGTTGCTGTTTGGCTATTTATAGTGCGTTGGAAAAAAACGAGATGGCGTTAGTGGTATTTTGTAGGGTAATTTGTTATAGGTGTAATTTGATGTCAACAGATGGCGTAAGCTGTATCTTATGGCCACTGTTGACCAGCCAGTTGATAGTGTTCTCTTTTGCCGACAGATGGCATTAGCTGTGTTATTATTACTTCAGAATTCACTTTTAAACACTGATCTACAAATCCCTTGGCTTATAAGGTTATGCCATATATGATATACCATTTATGATAAGTATTAGATAACTGGATTTCCGCAATTACTTTTATTTATCAACTGTTCAGGATATCATCATATAATGTCTGGTTAGGACGTACTGCTCTCGATTAATGAAGATTAAGTCACCCAAGAGGTGGCACGGGCATGAATAGCCCGTAAATACTGCTCTCGTAATATTATTCAGGGGGGTGGGGGAACTATCAAGTGAAAGCGCCAAGCCATTACGATTATATAGCATTCGGAAGGGATCAGGATACGGATTTGGGCTGGAACGGGGGAAAGGAATGGTGCACAACGTCTTGGGTGGTCGGGGATTGAACGCGGACCTGTAGGAGCGAGACCGTCGCTCTACCATCCAGCCCAATTGGTTAAGCGTAATATTATTAAAACAACAATTTATGCATATAATAACAGCATTTCACATTAAAAATACTTGGATATATTGAAATTTGGTAGTGAATTCCAATCTAGGAATCTCCTATGACTAAACTGTACTTTATAATCATTTCTATGTACTTACTACTTATTATTAAATTATTAAGTATTTACTATAATAATTAAATAAATTATTTTATTCAATACTTAAATTTAATGATAAAATAATATGTAATAATAAATCATTGTGTAGGGGGGACAGGCAGCCAGTGTGTATATACACATATTAGGCTTATACCAAGGTCCCATAAAGGTGCCACAAAGGTGCCAAATTAAAGACTGGGAGCTGCCGAGGCGGGCCCAAGGGCTGCTGGCGGCCCTGGCCAGGCTGAACTTCCGCGCCCTTATAATCACCATTGTTTAATAATCTTCACAGGGAGAAACAACTGTAAATATAGGAATAGTTTATTACAACATACACGGTAAAGAAAACAGCTCGGAAACTAAGGAAATAAAGTTGCTGAAGAAACATTAAAGTCCACTTCAAGTTCAAATATGTTTATTGAGACAATAAAAAATACATCTCAAAAGGATAGAGTAGCTTAGGCTATTTCTATTCCCCCCCAACTTCAAGTCTCTCAAGGGGCGCACAAATTCAGTAAGTACAAATACACAAATCACAATACAAGAATCCCATTTAACATAGGTTAAAATAGGAAGCACAGCATATAAGTGTTACAAGGGGATATTAATAGGGTATTAAAAGTATCAACACAAGACAGAACACGAAGCAATGGGTATAAATTGGATAAATTTAGATTTAGGAAAGACTTGGGTAAATACTGGTTCGGTAACAGGGTTGATTTGTGGAACCAATTATCGCGTAACGTGGTGGAGGTGGGGTCCCTCGATTGTTTCAAGCGCGGGTTGGACATGTATATGAGTGGGATTGGGTGGTTATAAATAGGAGCTGCCTCGTATGGGCCAATAGGCTTTCTGCAGTTGCTTTTGTTCTTATGTTCTTAAGCGAGTTACAAGTTACAAGGGAACAAGTGAGAAGGCGGTGGAGGCCAAAACCGGAATTGCACACTGATTTTAATGCAGATATGTCGTGATTATCGTAATATAAAGATGTTAAGGTACGAAAACCCTTTTATTCGTTAAATTTTATAAGGCAATTAAATAAATAAATAAATATGTTTATTCAGGTAAGGTATATACATACAAGTGATGTTACATTAATGGATCGAATTATAGATAGAGCTAGTACATACAATGCCTAAAGCCACTATTACGCAATGCGTTTCGGGCAATTAAAAGAACCTAACTCACAGCCCTTCTGTTCAAGTCCCAAATTTTCAAAATTTCAAATTTTTCAAGTTCAAATTTAAAAAAAAAAAAGTTGGGCTACTCTTATTACAAATTCGCTACTTTTAGAGCGTCAGCTTGCTACTTTCAGCAATTTAGATATGGCAACCGTGACTACGACCCCGCCAGTCGTCAGGAAGCAGCGGCGGCGTGAATTACGTCGTCGTTCCCGTGTAGGTAAGGCTGATCATTTTTGTTTTTTTGCTAATTTATCTTAGCACTTGTGAGGTACGCAGGAATATATAGTCTACCTCCACCTATGTATGTACCTCCACCTTGTATGTATGTACTTTACCTGAATAAACATTTATTTATTTATTATTTACCTACAATGCTTAATGCATTATACATTTGTTCGCTATTATAGTTTAGTTCATTTATTATGCACCCCATACCCATCTTGTGGGCGGTAGTGGAAAGGGTTACAGAGACACATAATGGGCTCAGGGACTGAACCCCACAAATCATTTAGCTAGGCAAGTTACAGTCTTGATGAACTAGAAGTCTGCTGAATTTATTGGATGATCCATAGATGTGTGGCTCCTCTTGCGTGATAGTATAATGATAGATGGAATTACTGGTGTCGATTACACTTTGCCTCAGATCTACAAGATCTTGTTGAAGTTCTCGGTGTACTGCTGCTCTCAGATTGCTCATTGACAATCCAAGGTTACACTCAACGTCTCCTTTAAAGGCAGATTCTTTAGCTAATTCATCAGCTCTATCATAACATTGAGTTTTTGTAATGTCTCCGAGGGTCATTGTTTCCGTATTATTTTTTTTCATCCGGGTTCTGTAGTATTCAAATGTTTGTATTCCACTAATGCTAAATAGTTTGTCCTCTCACGGATATTGTGGAAGATTTTGATGATCATAATGTGCCAACATTATATGGGTAGGATATTATGTAGAATACACTTTCCTAGTGTGTTAAACCACCCTGTCGTCAGGCTAGGCTTGTTAACGCGGCGGTCAACCCCTCACCTCCCAAGACACGCATTTATTATCAACTTTCATGTACTGTGTATTAAAAATAGTTTTTATCGTGTATAAATGAATTTTATATTCTAGGTTTAATTAGGCGTATAGTAGGTTCGGCATTTAGGTTCTGTTGGCAATTATTTGCATTTGAGGTATGTGGAGTGTGAAGCATTGACAGTTGCCTGTCCTCAGGCCAGGCTCACCTACGCCGCCGCCCAACCCAAAGCCGCATTCCTCAAATTTATTGCAGAGCGTATTCAGATTTTTTTTTGTAGATATTTACAAGAGTTGTTACATTCTTGTATGATTTATTCTTGTATTCTCGCGTATAAGATAATATTATTTCATCAAGTTAATAGTTTAAAAACTAAGTTTAGTGACAAGCGACTGTCCAGTTCACAAATACTGGAATAGTTGAACTTCTCAACAGGAAGGAGCAGGGACACTCCTCCAGGAACTGAATTTACCTGAGGGCCACTAAAACTAGTGGCCTCGATGAGGACAGTAAGCCGGCGGCTTGTCAAAGGTTCCCCCATTTGCCCTGACGATCTTTTCCAGCTGTATTTTAAAACCTAGCAGAGTTTTGGTGTTTACGGCTTCGGCGGGTAGGCGGTTCCACGGGTTTACAACCCTATGGGTGATAATGCATCTCTTGTTTCCTGTCCAACATTCCGGCTTGTTGAGTTTGAATCCGTTGCTCCTTGTTTGTGTAACATCTGACCTTTTGGAAACATTGTCCTGATCGACGTCCTCCAAATTGTTTAGTATTTTAAAGGTTTCTATGAAGTCCGCCCTGTCATGCCTGGTTTGCAGTACTCGCCTAATTGTGCTTGCAGAGGTTGAGCTCTGGCTCTTTGGTCCCGCCTCTCAACCGTCAATCAACTGATGTACAGATTCCTGAGCCTACTGGGCTCTGTCATATCTACATCTGAAACGGTGTATGGAGTCAGCCTCCATCACATCAGCCAGCCTCCTCCACCTTTAGTGCATTCCATTTACTAACTACTCTGACACTAAAAAAGTTCTTTCTAATGTCTCTGTGGCTCATTTGGGTACTCAGCTTACACCTGTGTCCCCTTGTACGTGTGCCACCCGTGTTAAATAATCCATCCTTGTCCACCCTGTCAATTCCCCTGAGAATTTTGTATGGGGTGATCATGTCCCCTAGCTCTTCTGTCTTCCAGCGACGTGAGGTGCAGTTCACGTAGTCTGTCTTCATAACTCATGCCTCTTAGTTCTGGGACTAGCCTAGTGGCATACCTCTGAACTTTTTCCAACTTATTGTGCTTGACTAGATACGGGCTCCATGCTTGGGCTGCATACTCCAGGATTGGCCTTACATATATAGTATACAGGCTGTGGCCCTCAACCGTTCCTGATACGAGAGATGACTAAGCTCTGGTATGATTTTTGTCGTAAGACATAGCTCCATAACTCTGGTGAGACATTTATTTATTTATTTATTTTTATTTATTTTTTATACAAGAAGGTACATTGGGTTTGTGAGAATACATTGAATAGTACAGTATTTACAGTCTTGTAAAGCCACTAGTACGCACAGCGTTTCGGGCAGTCCTTAATCTAACAGATAATTTTAAGTAGGTAATTTCTATCAGAATTAGAACATTCTATCAGAACATGGCTCCAGAGCAGCTATGTCTTCTGAAGATGAAGTCTCCATGCCTGGATGCAATAATTCATGTGGAGGCGCACTAGAAATTTGTACAATTGAAGGTCTACTTTCTTTTCCTTGAAGGTAAAGGTACGCATGATTATTCCCAGGGTTTGGTTTGCTTTTTTACTGCCGCTCCCACTTGTTGTACAACTTATTTATTTATTTATTTATTTATTTATTTATTTATTTATTTTTATATATATATATACAAGAAGGAACATTGGGTTTGTGAGAATACATTGAATAGTACAGTATTAACAGTCTTGTAAAGCCACTAGTACGCGCAGCGTTTCGGGCAGGTCCTTAATCTAACAGATAATTTTAAGTAGGTAATTTCTATCAGAATTAATAAATGATAACAAATACATTACAAGAGAAAACTGAGATGAGAGAGCTTAGGAAATATATTAAAGCACGTTGGTATATTAAAGCTCTGATTGATTACTTTAAACAGCTTGATTGGTAATTTAAACAAGATTAATAGACACCATACAGCAGATTGACAGCACATATAAAAGACAGCAATGATCACAATGGTAAAGATATTATCAGTGATTGGTGGATTCTGACTCCAAGTTAATGTTGATGATTTGGTAGTTGTGTTGTTATGCCACACGTGATGGATTCTGACGTCAAGGTCCTTTTCTTCATCTATCTGCGAATGGTAGTGCTGTCAATTTGGTAGATGTGACGTGGATTGTTATGCCCCTCATGCAAAGCCTTGCATTTATCGACATTAAAAAGTCATCTGACCATTTGTGGAGTTCATGTAAATCTCTTTGTAAGGTTTCAATATGACTTTCACTTCCCACTTTACCATAGGTCTTAGTGTCATCTGCAAATTTGATGTGGTTTGTAATATTCTCATTTATGTCATTGATGTATATGACAAAAAGGGTTNGATAAAAAATGAGTTCCCAGTTGGGTTATTTGTGGACCTGCGAAAGCTTTTGACACTGTCAACCACCAAAACCTTCTTCTTAAATTACATCATTATGGAGTCAGAGGACACTCCCTGCAATACCTCAAATCCTACCTTACTGACAGGCTCCAGTATGTTTCTGTGAATAATTCAATTTCTCCCACCCTACCCATCAACATTGGTGTTCCTCAGGGCAGCATACTTGGCCCTCTCCTCTTTCTCATCTACATTAATGACCTTCCTAATGCCTCCCAACACCTCAAACCAATTCTGTTTGCTGACGACACAACCTTCATTTACTCCAGTCCTGACCCCCTTGCTCTAAATGCCACAGTGAATACTGAGCTAGAGAAAGTCCATCTTTGGCTAACTGCTAACAAACTCACCTTAACATTGACAAAACTTTTTATATTCTGTTTGGCAATAAATCCTCTAATCATATAAATCTCAAAATAAACAATACCCAAATTTGTAACAAATTAGATGGCAAATTCCTTGGCATTCTCATTGACCACAAGCTGAATTTCCAGGGACACATTCTAAATATATCTAAAAAAGTTTCAAAAACTGTTGGCATTCTTTCTAAGATCAGATATTATGTACCCCGCCCTGCCCTGGTGACTCTCTATTACTCCCTCATCTATCCATATCTCAACTATGGTATTTGTGCCTGGGGTTCTACTACCCAAAATCATTTACGTCCTCTAATCACTCAACACAAAGCTGCTATTAGGACAATATCCAACTCTGGCCCCAGACATCATTCGGTACCCCTTCTCAAATCTCTGAATATGTTAGACATTAAGTCACTGCACATTCTCTCATGTGTATTATACATATATAAAACGCTGAACTGTAATGCCAATCCTGACCTCAAAAGCTTCATAGAAGGTTGTAACAGAATCCATAAGCACCACACCAGAAATAAATACAGTTTTGATATTCCTAGAGTACGACTTAATCAAACTAGAAATGCTTTACAAATCAAGGGACCCAGAATGTGGAATGACCTTCCCAACCATGTTAAAGACTGTGCCTCTCTCAACCAGTTTAAGAGAAAAACGAAGCAATACCTAATAAATTCCCTGTAACCTGCCTTACCCCTCTATTGTCAACCAATGTCTGTTTTTGTTTTAAATGACGCTGTTTTGTCGACCGAATTGCATTTGTGCTGCTTTTTCAGCCATGTTCCCCCCCTTTTTAACTGTTTTTTTTCTCAACTCATTTTATTCCTTATGCTCAATTAGTCTTAAGCCTTAGTCATCTAAGTTTTTCATGCCCGAAACGCTTTGCGTAATAGTGGCTTTAGGCATTGTATGTACTAGCCCTATCTATTAACTCCATCACTCTGTACAATCACTTTTATGTATGTACCTTACCTAAATAAACATTTTGATTTTGATTTTTTTATTGAGACAATAAAAAATACATCTCAAAGGGATAGAGTAGCTTAGGCTATTTCTACCCCCCCCCCTCTACTTCAAGTCCCTCAAGGGGCGCACAAATTCAGTAAGTACAAATACACAAATCACAATATAATAATCCCATTTAACATAGCAGGTTAAAATAGTAAGCACAGCATATAAGTGTTACAAGTGAGTTACAAGTTACAAGGCAACATTAAGAAAACTTGGAGCACAATTTCACAAATATTGGGATCAAAGAAGATTTTAAATAACAAACCAGTACTCCTGTCAAATAACGATGGACAGTTTACAGCCTCTGATACTGCTATTGAATTCAATAGGTTCTTCTCTTCCATTCGGTCATCCCTTGCAAATGATATTCCATCTTCCAGTACTGATGTTCAGGACTATCTTACAGGTAACTATCCACAGTCTCTGTACCTAACGCCTGCAAATTCCACTGATGTTAATGAGATCATCCTTTCCCTTAAAACCAAGTCTAGTGCCCTTGAGGAGATACCAACTTTAGTTTACACAATTTTGGAATACGATCCCCGCCGCGAAGAATCGTTGTTACAACCAAGTACACATTTTACTGTTGAGTTAAACAGAGGCTACAGTTAAGAATTTGCGCCAGTAAATCCTCCCTCTCGCCCAGTAAATCTTCGGAGGGTAATGGATACGAACCCATGATAAAGCACTCGCGGAACGCCAGGCGAGTGTCTTACCACTACACCATGGAGACTATTCATGACCGTGTCCCCTTTTAGGTCCCTTAATCTTCAGCAATCAATTAATCACTTGACTGTGGGCAGTTTTGAGTAGACTCCTCTTACATTTACTGTGTGATAGTTACTCTTATATATAATAATTTGTATTAAGGGTAAACGCCTAACATGTAATATTAATTAATAAAAACACACGCCTATCTCCACATATCTATTATGTCAAAGTAAAGTTGACGTAAAAAGTATAAGTAAAGTTAAAGTTGTGTTCTTCTGCCTGAAACGCTACGCGTGTTAGTGGTTTAACAAGAATGTATAAACATCAATGCTATGTACTCTCATAAACCCATTGTACCTTCTTGTATATATATAAATAAATAAATAAATAAAGTATTTTGGGCGCTCATGTACTTGTGCGCTAGCTGGCGTTCACAACTGATCTAGTCTTCAAGGACTAGATTTACTCAATCATAATGATAATAATGTTTATTTATTTAGGGGGAATAAATTTCTGGGCACACTGATTAATAATGGGCATCATTAATAATCGTAACATTATATTAATTCATATTTTGTTGTACAGGTATTAAAAACACAAAATACGAATCAACAACGTTTCACTCGGAGATACCTGAGTTTACCCGAGTGTACCTGAGTTTACCTGAGAGCCACTAACACTAGCGGCCTCGACGAGGACAAGAAGCCGACGGCTTGTCGAAGGTCCCCCTATTTGCCTTGGTGATCTTTTCCAGCTGTACTTTAAAAGTTGACAGAGTTTTGGCATTTACGGCTTCGGCGGGTAGGCGGTTCCATGGGTTAATAACCCTGTGGGTGAAAAAGCATCTCCAGTTGTCAGTCCAACATTTGTGCCTTGTTGAGCTTGACACCGTTGTTCCTTGTTTGTGTTACATCTGACCTTCTGAAGAAATTATCCGGACCAACCCCTCATTCTTATTGGCCTTGCCTACTTCACTATTTGACTTGTTATATGATGAGTTTATTGGATACGACTCCTCCCTCTGGCATTCACTTAGCAACCATTCCACTTCTGGTAGTTGCCTTAGTATACATAGCTTAGTTAACTTCTGTGACTCATTTAACCCATAATTAACTAAGACTGTGATTATTGTTTACTTAAGGATTAAATTCACACTTCACAAATGTGTGCAGTGTGATTGACAAATGTGTCAATCAGTCATCGGGAAGAATGAGCGATTGTGAGTTACATGAAAGTAACTAAGCTATAATTAATTGTAAATAATAATTAATACTAAATAATATTATTTAATAAATTAGTCCCAATTCAATGCAGAGTTTTCTTCCAAGCACAGAAACTTGTAAATATAGATACAAGATAATAGATAGATCGATAAATAAATAGACAACTTTCAAATATTGTACCAAGTAATGGCGAGAGGAAAAAAACTAGACAGTATACATTACATTTGAAATTAATAATGGATGAATGTTAATAAATTGGTGTATGTTTGTATGTATACCAGACAAAGTCCATTTAATGGCAGAATTTAGCCATTTTGTGTAAAAACTTTTATATCTCATATTATTAATTATAACAGAAATCGAAAAAAGTCATAGTTTGTATATACAAGAGATGAAACAGCGAGCCATGAGCTAGAGCGATGTGCTGAGTCCATAAGGAGGCCGAGCTTCCAGAAATACCTTCCTGTGATTGGCTGTTGCGGGGAATACCAACACTCTTTTATGAATAAAATTTAAACTAAGAAATAGGTCCTTGTGCACAACAACAAGGTTGTTGTGAAAAAGAACAACAATTTCTGTTTAGCACCTGACAGAAATCTCCATCTAACTGAATAATTTACAGGAATAAGAGAGCAGAGCAGCGTATCATTATTTGTGTCAAGGCAACCCCCAATAATAACGTCACAAGTTAGGTAGCCAACCCATGTTTATATAACATCTGTTATATCCTGCAGTATTTAATTGTCACTTTATTAACACTTTAATTAATTAACAATTCACTTCTTTGGGTAAATTAAAGTTAAAGCAGAATTCCATAAGCAGGACTGGTGGGCTGAACTAAGATGATTTACTAAGTGGATGGCAGCTATAGCTGATCCCTTCCTGTGATTGGCTGTTGTGGGGGAATGCCAACGCTTATATGAATAAAATACAAAATAAGAAATAGTACGCCCTTTTACTCAATAACCTTGTTGTTGTACAAAAGAACAACAATTTCTGTTTTATACAAGACAGAAATTTTCATCTAACTGAATATTGTAGACCAATAAGAGCTGGGCGGAGGCATTGTATCGCCGATATTATTTGTGTGAGGCAACACCCACTGATGACGTCACAAGTTAGGTAGCCAGCCCATGTTTCTGTAACACCCGTTACATCCTACAGTATTTAAGTATCACTGTATTAATACTTTTAAATACTTAACATTTCACTTTTAAGGTAGATTAAAGTTGAAGCAGAATGTCATAAGCAAGGATGGTGTGCTGAATAAAGATGATTTATTAAGTGGATGGAGCCTTTAGCTGATCCTTTCCTGTGATTGGCTGTTGTGTGAATGTCAACAAAGAGTTTCTACCAATGATATGCCATTTATTATGCACCTCATACCATATGTGGGCGGAGCTTGGAACCTCCTACCCGAGCACAACAACCCACCTTATGGGTTGCTGTTTGGCTATTTATAGTGCGTTGGAAAAAAACGAGATGGCGTTAGTGGTATTTTGTGGGATAATTTGTTATAGGTGTAATTTGATGTCAACAGATGGCGTAAGCTGTATCTTATGGCCACTGTTGACCAGCCAGTTGATAGTGTTCTCTTTTGCCAACAGATGGCATTAGCTGTGTTATTATTACTTCAGAATTCACTTTTAAACACTGATTGATCTACAAATCCCTTGGCTTATGATAAGCTTATGCCATATATGATATACCATTTATGATAAGTATTAGATAACTGGAGTTCCACAATTACTTTTATTTATCAACTGTTCAGGATATCATCATATAATGTCTGGTTAGGACGTACTGCTCTCGATTGATGAAGATTAAGCCACCCAAGAGGTGGCACGGGCATGAATAGCCCGTAAATACTGCTCTCGTAATATTATTCATGGGGGGTGGGGGAACTATCAAGTGAAAGCGCCAAGCCATTACGACTATATAGCACTCGGAAGGGATCAGGATACGGATTTGGGATGGAACGGGGGAAAGGAATGGTGCACAACCTCTTGGGCGGTCGGGGATTGAACGCGGATCTGTAGGAGCGAGACCGTCCCTCTACCATCCAGCCCAAGTGGTTAAGTATAATATTATTAAAACAACAATTTATGCATATAATAACAACATTTCACACTAAAAATACTTGGATATATTGAAATTTGGTAGTGAATTCCAATCTAGGAATCTCCTATGACTAAACTGTACTTTTTAATTATTTTTATGTACTTATAACTCATTATTAAGTTATTAAGTACTTACTATAATAATTAAATAAATTATTTTATTTAATATTTAAATTAAATGATAAAATAATAGGTAATAATAAATCATTGTGTAGGGGGACAGGCAGCCAGTGTATATATACATGTTAGGCTTATACCAAGGTGCCACAAAGGTGCCAAATTAAAGACTGGGAGCTGCCGGGGCGGGCCCAAGGGCTGCTGGCTGCCCTGGCCAGGCTGAACTTCCGCGCCCTTATAATCACCATTGTTTAATAATCTTCACAGAGAGAAACAAGTAAGGTTCATTTTCTGGCGAAAATGAACTTCATACTCTCTGACCAAACTAAATTCCAAAGGGTAACGAAGGACACTACAGCCGAATTGAAAACAAAGGTAAAGAGATTGATCGAAACTGTGAACGCCAAGAAATCCGGACTCCATCTGCCAAAGATTATTGGGGGAATACAAACCTGGATATGTGTATGGAAATGTCAAGACACACAAGCCTGGAAACCCACTTCGGCCAATCATCAGCCAGATACCCACACCCACGTACAGACTGACGAAGTGACTCAACGGGTTGCTGACTCCTCATGTACCTTGTGCTTTCAGCCTAAAGTTTCCAAATTAATTTGTTGACTTACTGCGGAGAACACGGGCCACAGGGATAAGAGCCTCGTTGGACGTAGAATCACTGTTTACCAACGTACCTGTGGATGAAACAATCGGGATGATAGCGGACAGAGTGTATCGTGATCCGGCTTGTACTCCTCTTGACATACCAGAAAACATTCTAAGGAAACTACTCCAAGCTTGTACTAAAGAGGCACCCTTCTTGAGCCCGGATGGGCACATGTATAAGCAAGTAGATGGGATCGCCATGGGTTCTCCCCTAGGTGTCCTGTTTGCGAACTTCTACAAGGGTACCGTCGAACAGAACGTCTTAGTTGACAGGAACTTGAAACTTGCCATATACTGCAGGTATGTTGACGACATTTTTACACAGGTACCTGATGTCAGACGTCTGCAGGAGCTGAAGGAGGCATTCAAGCGGAATTCTGTGTTGAGTTTCATTTACGAGATGGAGAAGGATGGGAAGCTGCCCTTTCTAGATGTAACAGTCATGGAAAGGAGCGGAGGTTTCCACACTGCAGTCTACACTAAGGAAACAAACATAGGAATGTGCCTAAACGCCAACAGTGACTGCCCAGACAGGTACAAGAGGAGTGTTGTTAACGATTATGTCGACCGTGCTCTCAGCCACAGCTCAGGATGGAAGCAAGTCGATGAAGAACTCTGTAGGGTAAGGCAGGTCCTAGTCAACAACGGCTTCTCCAATGGTTTCGTTGAAGACATCATAAGAAGGAAGGTGAAACGCCATGCAACCTCTGAAGAGTCAACTAACACAACACCTGTACCCCCTATTAGACTATTTTACAGGAACTTCTTTTCCACAGCTCATAAAACGGAGGAAAGGGTCCTGAAAGATATTGTTAATAGGAACGTTATCCCTACAGACAGAAGTCAGAAGATACAATTGACGATTACTATAAAACCCAAAAAACGGCCAACCTACTCATGAAAAACTCTCCAGACACAAAGCAGAACGCCTTAAAGAAGACCAACGTCGTCTATGCCTTCAAATGCCCACTTGGGGACTGTAAGCCCCAAAGAACTCAGTATATAGGCAAGCAAGACAACAACATCTCTTTCCAGGCGATTAACAATGCATAAGCAACAGGGCTCCATTAAGGAATATATAATCTCTTCCCACAACCAGACCATCACCAGAGAAGTCTTAACAAACAACACATAAATCATCGATAGATACAGCGATAGCAGGCGGCTTGACATCTGCGAGGCACTACACATCAAAAAGTCAACACCAGCAATCAACAGCCAATTAATGCACACCTATATTCTATCCACTTCAAGACTCCGTACCAATATAGAAGCATCAAGAGGAAGTATGGGCCAATAGGCCCTTTGCAGTTACTTCCATTCTTCCCTCTCATTTATCCAATTTATATCCATTATACCGTGTTCTGTCTTGTGTTGGTCAAAAGTTTGTTCACCTCATCCAAAACTGTTGCAACATATCACCTCACCCAAATGCGAGTATATAAGACAAGATGTTCAGTGTTTGCATCACGGGAGACATCTCCTGTCCACGAGGCTAACCATAGCCCGTGCTACTTGCCCCGCTCCTGTGCCAGGTAAGTTACGGGCTCACCATAGCCCGTGCTACTTGCCCCGCTCCTGTGCCAGGTAAGTTACGGGTTCACCATAGCCCGTGCTACTTGGAACTTGTTCCGAGTAGCTTAATCTATAACAACAACAACAGTGTTTGCATTATTAAAACTCTGTTTAGTGTTTCCAGGTTACAGTTGTGTGTGTAAACTAAAGTCTTTGAAAATGTAATAAAGTTATTACGAAACGCGTTCAAGCGTCGCGTCAGACTAGAAATAAAAATAAATTTTGGAGAACTGATTTTTTCACTTACCATCGACAGTAAAAGATACATAAGAAATATTGAGAAAATTCGCGTTAGAATATTAATGTTACTTTTTCGGTCATATTTAACATATGTTTACAAGAAACACTGCTACCAATATATATATATATATATATATATATTATATATATATATATATATATATATATATATATATATATATATATATATATATATATATAAACAAGAGAAATGTTGAACAAAAATATATGCATAATAGACAGAACCCAAGATGCAAGAAGATTACAAATTCTTGAAGCAATTCACATAAGAACAGAACAACCTACCATGAACACCCAAATCACGGAACTATTTACTCTTCCCACAATGAGAGTAAGGACAAGACCAGAACATAACGATGCCAACACAGAAGACAATGTTCAACATAACAGGCCAATTACACTGGATTAATCTTTGTATGTAGATGCCAGCTGCCTCGTATGGGCCAATAGGCCTTCTGCGGTTACCTCTATTCTTATGCTCATATATATATATATATATATATATATATATATATATATATATATATATATATATATATATATATATATATATATATATATATATATATATATATATATGTCGTACCTAGTAGCCAGAACGCACTTCTCAGCCTACTACGCAAGGCCCGATTTGCCTAATAAGCCAAGTTTTCCTGAATTAATATATTTTCTCTATTTTTTTTCTTTGAAATGATAAAGCTACCCACTTCATTATGTATGAGGTCAGTTTTTTTTATTGGAGTTAAAATTTACGTCGATATATGACCGAACCTAACCAACCCTACCTAACCTAACCTAACCTATCTTTAATGGTTAGGTTATGTTAGGTAGCCGAAAAAGTTAGGTTAGGTTAGGTAGGTTAGGTAGTCGAAAAACAAATAATTCATGAAAACTTGGCTAATTAGGCAAATCGGGCCTTGCATAGTAGGCCGAGAAGTGCGTTCTGGCTACTAGGTACGACATATATATATATATATATATATATATATATATATATATATATATATATATATATATATATAGTGTGTGTGTGTGTGTGTGTGGTGTGTGTGTGTGTGTGTGTGTGTGGTGTGTGTGTGTGTGTGTGTGTGTGCAGAAATAATATTAATAAGACAATTAACATTGTGTAGTGTACTCTATATATCAAAATATATTACTTTGAATACCATATCATTCACTAAACAAAAATTGGGCTACTCTTATTACAAATTCGCTACTTTTAGAGCATCAGCTTGTTGTTGTTATGTTGTTATAGATTCAGCTACTCGGAACAAGTTCCAAGTAGCACGGGCTATGGTGAGCCCGTAACTTACCTGGCACAGGAGCGGGGCAAGTAGCACAGGCTATGGTGAGCCCGTAACTTACCTGGCACAGGAGCGGGGCAAGTAGCACAGGCTATGGTGAGCCCGTAACTTACCTGGCACAGGAGCGGGGCAAGTAGCACGGGCTATGGTGAGCCCGTAACTTACCTGGCACAGGAGCGGGGCAAGTAGCACGGGCTATGGTGAGCCCGTAACTTACCTGGCACAGGAGCGGGGCAAGTAGCACGGGCTATGGTGAGCCCGTAACTTACCTGGCACAGGAGCTGGGCAAGAAGCACGGGCTATGGTTAGCCTCGTGGACAGGAGATGTCTCCTGTGAGCGTCAGCTCATACTTTCCACAACTCTTTTTCCCAGCCACGAAATCCTTCAGATTAGCTGGATATCAGCACTATGTTATACCTTATGAGCAGGGGAGACAAAGAGGATTAATGACCTAGTCAGGAACACAATACCTAGCAAGAAAATAGACCCAGTTTCATGTGGGGATGGAGTAGAGGTATTAGCAGTAACAGTGCACAGTTACAAACCCATTAAGATTTCAACTTCGATTCAACAGAGCAGAAGAAGTTGTTCAAACACATATGGCAACATCTTACTGAAGCGACCATACGAGTAATAAATACTCATACTCCGCCCAAGTAAAACAGAAACAAGC
>WNGS01163002.1:7894850-7908643 GCA_020271785.1 Procambarus virginalis | reverse complement strand
TTTAAATCATTAATACTTCACTTTTTGGGTAGATTAAAGTGAGATTAAAGTTAAGCAAGGTTGGTGTGCTGAACTAAGATTATTTATTATGTGGATGGAACCTTTAGCTCATTCCTTCCTGTGATTGGCTTGTGGCGAATGTCAACAAAGAGTTTCTACCAATGATATGCCATTTATTATGCACCCCATACCATCTGTGGGCGGAGCGTGGAACCTCCTACCCGAGCACAACAACCCAACTTATGGGTTGCTGTTTGGCTATTTTAGTGCATTGGAAAAAAAACAGATGGCGTTAGTGGTATTTTGTGGGGTAATTTGTTATAGGTGTAATTTGATGTCAACAGATGGCGTAAGCTGTATCTTATGACCACTGTTGACCAGCCAGTTGATAGTGTTCTTTTCTGCCGACAAATGGCATAAAGTTCTGCAATTATTATTTTTTCTACTGTTGAGGATATATAAGATAAATGTAAGGTTTTGAGGCTAGGTAATGATGATAGAGTTTGAGATACGAGCTAGAAGGTGTTGAGATTGCGAATGGGATTACGATTAGAATTTAAACCAAAAAAATCAATGCATAAATGATCAAAATAAGGCAAATAAGCCGCTGGGATTGATTATTCGAAACGTTAGTAATACATTACGTTTTCTAGTTCCTTCCCTACAGAAACATGGGCTGGCTACCTGACTTGTGACGTCATCAGAGGGTGTTACCTCACACAAATAATATCGGCGATACAATGCCTCCGCCCTCTTATTGGTCTACATTATTCAGTTAAATGGAAATTTCTGTCAGGTACAAAACAGAAATAGTTTGTTTGACCATTATCACACATCCAAACAATTTGATGTGGTACACCATTTATTTCCTTATTTCTATAGTTATCAATAAGTTGACACTCTAATACATAATGTTCTAAGGTGAGGGCGTGCGGCATACTACATAATTTACACTCCTTATCTTTTTCACTGACATCAACACCGTATTGCCAGATATATTTGTATCCTAATCTTAATCTCATGTAAACTGAATCCTTCCAAGTTAACTTTCCTTTACCATAAGTGAAGGACGAATTTGTATTTATTATTGAATAATTCTTAAGTGTGTTACTACAGTCCACCATTGCCGTTCTCTTTATCATTTCTTCACCCTCTTGGATCATCTTGATTCTTGTTTTTATTTGTTTCAAGGTTAACTGACGTACAACATCAACAAGATTTTTTTCAGTGGCTCTCTTCGCTATGTCATCAACTACCTCATTCAACAGTATTCCCACATGTGAATGGATCCACATGAATCTTATTTATACCCATTTTTTTCTAATTTCTTAACATTCTCTCTACACTCTATCACAATATTCTGGTATACTGGGCGTCTGCTATTTAAAGATTCTAACGTTCCTCTGCTGTCAATAAAGAAGCAGGCATTTTTAACACTTTTGACTACTTCCTGTAATCCTGCTAATACACCTTGGAGTTCAGCCTGTGTTGAAGAGACATTGTCAGTTAAGCGGCGTCCAATAACAGTATCTACAGTGCCAATGTCAGTGTACTCCCTGATCAAGACTCCACATCCTGCCTTCCCATCCCTAGCTACTGATCCATCACAATATACATGTAGAGTGTTTTCTGTAGGTAATTTCCTAATTATACAATCATATGTTGCCCTCAGCTCTCCTATTTCATACATACTTTTTTTCTTTTGCAAGGGAATAATTACTACATCTACGTTACAATCCTCCCATGGTGTGTGTGAAAAAGCATCTCCTGTTGTCAGTCCAACATTTGTGGCTTGTTGAGCTTGAAACCGTTATTCCTTGTTTGTGTTACATCTGACCTTCTGAAGAAATTGTCCGGACCAACCCTCATTCTTATTGGCCTTGCCTACTTCACTATTTGACTTGTTATATGATGAGTTTATTGGATACGACTCTTCCCTCTGGCATTCACTTAGCAACCATTCCACTTCTGGTAGTAGCTTTAGTATACATAGCTTAGTTAACTTCTGTGACTCATTTAACCCATAATTAACTAAGACTATGATTATTGTTTACTTAAGGATTAAATTCACACTTCACAAATGTGTGCAGTGTGATTGACAAATGTGTTAATCAGTCATCGGGAAGATGTACGATTGTGAGTTACATGAAAGTAACTAAGCTATAATTAATTGTAAATAATAATTAATACTAAATAATATTATTTAATAAATTAGTCCCAATTCAATGCCGAGTTTTCTTCCAAGCACAGAAACTTGTAAATATAGATACAAGATAATAGATAGATCGATAAATAAATAGACAACTTTCAAATATTGCACCAAGTAATGGCGAGAGGAAAAAACTAGACAGTATACATTACATTTGAAATTAATAATGGATGAATGGTAATAAATTGGTGTATGTTTGTATGTATACCAGACAAAGTCCATTTAATGGCAGAATTTAGCCATTTTGTGTAAAAACTTTTATATCTCATATTATTAATTATAACAGTAATCGAAAAAAGTCATAGTTTGTATATACAAGAGATGAAACAGCGAGCCATGAGCTAGAGCGATGTGCTGAGTCCATAAGGAGGCGGAGCTTCCAGAAATACCTTCCTGTGATTGGCTGTTGCTGGGAATACCAACACTCTTTTATGAATAAA
Organism: Procambarus virginalis; assembly: GCA_020271785.1. Lineage (NCBI taxonomy): Eukaryota > Metazoa > Arthropoda > Malacostraca > Decapoda > Cambaridae > Procambarus > Procambarus virginalis. The sequence continues at coordinate 7,905,994 of WNGS01163002.1, read as the reverse complement.
ATTTAAACTAAGAAATAGGTCCTTGTGCACAACAACAAGGTTGTTGTGAAAAAGAACAACAATTTCTGTTTAGCACCTGACAGAAATCTCCATCTAACTGAATAATTTACAGGAATAAGAGAGCAGAGCAGCGTATCATTATTTGTGTCAAGGCAACCCCCAATAATAACGTGAAGAAGTTAGGTAGCCAACCCATGTTTATATAACATCTGTTATATCCTGCAATGTTAAGTTATCACTTTATTAACACTTTAAATAATTAACACTTCACTTTTTGGGTAAATTAAAGTTAAAGCAAAATTCCATAAGCAGGACTGGTGGGCTGAACTAAGATGATTTACTAAGTGGATGGCAGCTATAGCTGATCCCTTCCTGTGATTGGCTGTTGTGGGGGAATGCCAACGCTTATATGAATAAAATGCAAAATAAGAAATACGTCCTTTTGCTCAATAACCTTGTTGTTGTTGTACAAAAGAACAACAACTTCTGTTTTATACAAGACAGAAATTTCCATCTAACTGAATAATGTAGACCAATAAGAGCTGGGCGGAGGCATTGTATCGCCGATATTATTTGTGTGAGGCAACACCCACTGATGACGTCACAAGTTAGGTAGCCAGCCCATGTTTCTGTAACACCCGTTACATCCTACAGTATTTAATTATTACTATATTAATACTTTTAAATACTTAACATTTCACTTTTTAGATAGATTAAAGTTGAAGCAGAATGTCATAAGCAGGATGGTGTGCTGAATAAAGATGATTTATTAAATGGATGGAGCCTTTAGCTGATCCCTTCCTGTGATTGGCTGTTGTGTGAATGTCAACAAAGAATTTCTACCAATGATATGCCATTTATTATGCACCTCATACCATATGTGGGCGGAGCTTGGAACCTCCTACCCGAGCACAACAACCCACCTTATGGGTTGCTGTTTGGCTATTTATAGTGCGTTGGAAAAAAACGAGATGGCGTTAGTGGTATTTTGTGGGGTAATTTGTTATAGGTGTAATTTGATGTCAACAGATGGCGTAAGCTGTATCTTATGGCCACTGTTGACCAGCCAGTTGATAGTGTTCTTATCTGCCGACAGATGGCATCAGCTGTGCAATTATTACTTCCGAATTCCCTTTAAACACTGATCTACAAATCCCTTGGCTTATGATAAGGTTTTATACCATTTATGATAAGTATTAGATAACTGGAGATCCGCAATTACTTTTATTTATCAACAATTCAGGATATCATCATATAATGTCTGGTTAGGACGTACTGCTCTCGATTGATGAAGATTAAGTCACCCAAGAGGTGGCACGGGCATGAATAGCCCGTAAATACTGCTCTCGTAATGTTATTCAGGGGGGGAACTATCAAGTGAAAGCGCCAAGCCATTACGACTATATAACACTCGGAAGGGATCAGGATACGGATTTGGGATTTGACGGAGGGAAGGAATGGTGCCCAACCAATTGGGCGGTCGGGGATTGAACACCGACCTGTATGAAGCGAGACCGTCGTTCTACCATCCAGCCCAAGTGGTTAAGCGTAATATTATTAAAACAACAATTTATGCATATAATAACAGCATTTCACACTAAAAATACTTGGATATATTGAAATTTGGTAGTGAATTCCAATCTAGGAATCTCCTATGACTAAACTGTACTTTTTAATCATTTTTATGTACTTACTACTTATTATTAAATTATTAAGTACTTACTATATTAATTAAATAAATTATTTTATTTAATATTTAAATTTAATGATAAAATAATAGGTAATAATAAATCATTGTGTAGAGCGACAGGCAGCCAGTGTATATATACATGTTAGGCTTATACCAAGGTCCCACAAAGGTGCCACAAAGGTGCCAAATTAAAGACTGGGTGCTGCCGGGGCGGGCCCAAGGGCTGCTGGCGGCCCTGGCCAGGCTGAACTTCCGCGCCCTTATAATCACCATTGTTTAATAATCTTCACAGGGAGAAACAACTGTAAATATAGGAATAGTTTATTACAACAAACACGGTAAAGAAAACAGCTCGGAAACTAAGGAAATAAAGCTGCCGAAAAAACATTAAAGTCCACTTCAAGTTCAAGTATGTTTATTGAGACAATAAAAAGTACATCTCAAAGGGATAGAGTAGCTTAGGCTATTTCTACTCCCCCCTCTACTTCAAGTCCCTCAAGGGGCGCACAAATTCAGTGAGCACAAATACACAAATCACAATACAATAATCCCATTTAACATAGCAGGTTAAAATAGGAAGCACAGCATATAAGTGTTAGATGTGAGTTACAAGTTACAAGGCAACATTTAGAAAACTTGGAGCACAATTTCACAAATATTGGGATCAAAGAAGAATTTAAATAACAAACCAATACTCCTGTCCTATAACGATGGTCAGTTTACAGCTTCTGATACTGCTATTGAATTCAATAGGTTCTTCTCTTCCATTCGGTCATCCCTTGCAAATGATATTCCATCTTCCAGTACTGATGTTCAGGACTATCTTACAGGTAACTATCCACAGTCTCTGTACCTAACGCCTGCAAATTCCACTGATGTTAATGAGATAATCCTTTCCCTTAAAACCAAGTCTAGTGCCCTTGAGGAGATACCAACTTTAATTTACAAAAAAGGCCAGATTCACGAAGGTACTTACGAAGGTTTTTCTTCTTATCTAAGAAAGTTTTCCTTCTTAGCGCCTTCGTGGCGGCTACGTCGGTATTCAGGTAGCTACACTAAGTGGAAAAACCTTCGTAAGTTTGGTCCGGGATCTAAGTGTGGTTTCGACCGCTCGTAGCTTTACGTAAACTGGATATAACTCAATTTTTCTCTACTACACAACACTGGGATCGATTTTAAGATTTTGGAAGATAAACAAAAGATTATAAAAATTGAATCTCGTGAAGAGGAGTCCTTCGTGTTAGTTGTATATGCATTCTCTGCTTGAAACTTTGAGTAAATATGTCTTTTATGATATTAGAATTAGTTTTATAATAGCAAGATATTATACCCGTAGTTATTAAGTAAATAAACACTGGTGAACATGAAATATGAGAGAAGGTGATGAGCCCTGCCTGATGGGATCATTTACTATCACCAAATGCCCCTGTTCACCTAGTAGTAAGGGTGTACCTTAGCTATACATACCCATTTCTAATTTATTTAGTTTGGTTTTATTTTGAAATTAAATCTGGGTGAGACATAAAATAAAAATATGCTGCACAAATGATGTTAGGTAAGGAGAAGGGTAAAAATGTCAAAAACTTTATTCATTGAATACTTAAAGCTATAATTATGACTATATAGACTAATAAAAAAGAGAGAGGGAAGTAGGGGTCCAAGACCTCTTCCTGTTATACAACTTGGGTGTGGAACAAGTAATTATCAAAAGAAGGCACCATGCCGGGAAGGCTATGTAGCAGTAAGGCAGTGAGGTGAGGCAGCTACTTATTTGAGAAATGCTTATTTTATTTACCTTATAAGCTGAGGTAACTTATTTTATTTGAGGAATACTCAGCTGATTCCTCTACATTTAGCATGGAACAAATTTGTGTCCAAGGCCTCTTCCTGTTACACAATTTGGCTGTGTATAACCAAACTAGAAGTGCTCTATAAATCAAGGGACCCAGAATGTGGAATGACCTCCCGAATCATGTCAAAGGCTGTACCTCTCTCAACCAGTTTAAGAGTAAAACCAAGTACTACCTAATTAACTCCATGTAACCTACCTTACCTCCTAAATGTCAACCCATGTCTTGCTATTTTTTAAACAATGCTGTTCACCAATGTGTACAATTGCTGATTTCTGCTGTTACCCCCTTTTTTTATTTCATATTCCTTCTTTCAACACAATTTATACCTAATCCCGCTTACTATTAAGTTTTAGTCTAAGTGTTTTTCCCCCCACACTTTGCCCAAATGCTATGAGCATTAGTGGCTTTAGGCATTAGCTAGTATGTACTAGCTCTGTCTATAAATCCAACATTATGTTCATAAATCAACTGTATGTACTTTTCCTGAATAAAATTTATTTATTATTTATTTATTAATCAGTAAGTAAGTATTAAAAGAAGGCACCAAGCTGGGAAGGAAGGCTATGTAGCACCATTGTGTGTAACAATAAACCAATTTAGTTTTAACAAATAATGCACCTGTATGGTAAAACAAATCTTGTCAGCTGTAAAAAATATTGATGCAGTCATTTAAATAACAAAATATAATGAAAGAAATATTACTGGTTTATTTTTATCCTATCTTTTGTACTGTACAGTATATCCAAGGAAGTGAACAATTGAGACATAATGCACAATTTAATGAATGATTAAAAAATGATTAGATAGTTCAAAAGAAATATGACTATTACATATCAACATGAGATCTTAATGATCCATGGTTAACATGATTAATAAGGATAATACAGTATTTGAAATAATACAAACTATAATTTAGAATCTTTATTACTGATTTTTTTTATTAAAAAGATTAGGCATACACAGCAATGTGCTGCTACACAATTCTATATGGAATATTACACAGTGTAGATAAAAAACTAGCTATAAGTTTATCTAAACTCCCATCTCACAGGATGGTTAGACATACATGGAATCAAGGTACAAAATACCAGCCTCAATACAAAAAACAAATCAACTCTGACTAAACAGCTCTTCGCGATTTTCACAAGAGGTAAGCACTGAATCATGGAAACATTATATTATAATTACTCTTACCAGTTTCTACAAGACTCCTCTCAAGCAATGTATTTTTTAACATGTTTAGGTATACACAGCAATGGCTGCTTCCCTATTCTGTATAAAGGACCACACAGTGTAGATCAAATACCAGCTACAAGCTCATCCAACATCCTCACCTCACACGATGGCCAGTCATACATGTAATCAGGAGAGAACAAAATACTTAATACTGATCTATACTGATCTATTAGCCTCCACTGGTAAAATCTGGGTGCAGCACAAGAATATCTTCCAATATTTCTAATTACAGAGCTCAAAGTACCTCATACCATTTGGTATGAAGTCACTGATAACAAGGCAATCACAGATATAGTGTTGGAGAGTATGTTCTCTCAAGTAGGACTGAAAACAAATGTTTTTTCCACCAAGAGGACTATAAACCCATGGAACCGCCTACCCGCTGAAGCCGTAAATGCCAAATTCCAGCTAAAAAAATATCATTAAGACAATTTTTTTTTGAGGTGAGATACAAGAGATGTTACATTCATGTACAGCCACTAGTACGCGTAGCGTTTCGGGCAGGTCCCTGGAATACGATCCCCGCCGCGATGAATCATTGTTACAACCAAGTACACATTTTACTGTTGCGTTAAACAGAGGCTACAGTTAAGGATTTGCGCCCAGTAAATCCTCCCCGGGCAGGATACGAACCCATGACATTGACGGGCCCGGGAACAATTGGCGGGCCCTTTAACAAGCCGCCGGCTTTCTGTCCTCTTCGAGGCCACTAGATAGTTAGTGGCCCTTGGGTAAATTCAGTAAATATATACAATAATTGTCAGCGCATCTTCCGAGCAACAAGGACAGCTACACAGTATCTCTTAGAATTACGTAGGTAAACAACAAATGTAACATATTTGTTTACTACAATATCGGTGCTGACTGTAGAAGTTGAAAAAACATTGTTTTACTTCGAAATATACTAATTTTATAAGAAAATTCGACGGAAATAGGAGGCAGTAGAGCTCCGATAAGCCAGCGCTAAATCTTCAATATGAAGAATGTTGCTGCTCTCTGATCTTGTAGATCTGAGACAAAGTGAAATTGACACCAGTAATTCCATCTATCATCATACTATCATGCAAGAGGAGCCACACATCTATGGATCATCCAATAAAATCAGCAGACTTCTAGATGTTACTGCTGCTCGGCTTAGACTCGGTTACAAGTATCTCTGGGAATTCTCATTATCTGCCGATGTAGACCTGACCAAATGTAAACTGTGTCAACAAAATTATTCGCACACCCTCCGTCACTATGTGATGGAGTGCGAAAAGATACGTGAATTTAGAGACAATTCTATAACCAATGTTCCAGCGATGTGTAAATATTTCATTCAAAATGATCTGCTACCAGAAATTTTAGCCAAATATCCCCAGTTTGCTAACTGTAGGTAGTAACTGAGTGATTGTAACCTATCCACCGCTGCCCACTGGATGGGGGGCGGTGTGCAGGACAAACATATAAATTGTGACACTAGCTCTCCACATATGTCAGTTGCTTAATTTAGAACCTGTACTTGAGGTCGATCTCGAACCCATTGTTGATGTGACGACTTATATTGAATTTTGTAACTAGCTCATCAAGATTGTAACTTGCTTAGCTAAATGAATTGTGGGGTTCAGTCCCTGAGCCCATTATGTGCCTCTGTAACCCTTTCCACTACCGCCCACAAGATGGGTATGGGGTGCATAATAAATGAACTAAACTAACTAACTAGTTGTTTCTTTTTCAAATTATTTATTATTGGGAATGGGCATGATGTCTAACGAAGTTGCAAGCTAAGACTTCCTTATCTTAAACCATCTCATCTGTAGCTTGACCCTAAATACTCGTTTATTTAACGAGCTTATTGTTACATTTAATTAAGAATCAACTATCAATCAAGTAATCAATGAAGGAATCACTCCCCAATAGGAAGAAAACCCGGCGGGTTGTTCATCCTGTCACTTGTTCCGAAACACAGCTGGGACTTGCTTAACTGTCTCAAATGAACAGCTTCTCTAACAACAAGAATTAACATCTGTCAAACCCTTAACATCTTACGTTATCTTGCGGTTGCAAAATGGGAGAATCTTTTAAGAACAGTATCAATATTTGACAAATACAGTTTTCCTAACTCACTCAAGGTGAGGTTCATTATTCTACACATATTTCTAATGTCTCTCAGGTGTTCACACTCACGTATATCCTAACTCTATCTAGAAATCCAACATTCTGTTTGTAACTCATCTTGTATGTATGTACTTTTACCTAAATAAACATTTTACCTGAATAAACCTGCCCGAAACCCTTTTTTTTGGAGTTAAGAGGATGGAGAGGCATAGGTGAAGGGAAGTTTAGAAATGAGAAATACAGTGAGAGTTATGAAAGCAGGCGGGCTGTCCGCCTCGCTGGCACGAAGTCTCTGAGACGCCAGCGCTATGATCTGCTGGCCGGGCGACAATCCTTAACTGTTCACCCAGCAGAGAATAGGATGTTAAACGATTTGGCGGGTCGTATTCCGGGGAAAAAAGTAGGATTAAAGACTTGCCCGAAACGCTATGCATGCTAGTGGCTTTACAAGAATTTAAGAACTCTTTATATATAAATAAAAAAAAATCAGCTGACGAATTTTCTTGTGTGCGATGAGACTTGCGATAAGTTGGATAAGTTTAGATTTAGGAAAGACTTGGGTAAATACTAGTTCGGTAACAGGGTTGTTGCTTTGTGGAACCAATTACCGCGTAACGTGGTGGAGGTGGGACGCGCAGAAGTTATGAGAGGACACTTTAAATTAACGTTTTTCATAACGTTTTGAAACTATGAGAATTTCCTGCCCACCTAACCTATCAGAGAACCCTTAACTTACTGTTGTTGAAAAAAAATCCCAAATTTATTTTCATTTATTTTTCATTTTCAAATTACTGTACGTCCAAATTCGGCCATACGGGCAACGGCCAAAAGCGACGTTCTTTTTAAGAGGACAGAATTAAGGCTCATTGACTACAGTGTTACCAGATTGGGCTACTTTTGAGAGCCCCGCGCTCCCAAATTTTGAATTTGCTACTTGCTACTTTTTGGGCTAATTTAAAAGCAAGATGTGCTAACTTGGGCTATTAAGTTAAGAATGTACAATTGCGAGTTACATGAAAGTAACTAAGCTATAAATAACTGCACTTAATAATAATTGTAAATATTAATTAATATTAAATAATATTATTTAATAAATTAGTCCCAATTCAATGCAGAGTTTTCTTCCAAGCACAGAAACTTGTAAATATAAATACAAGATAATAGATAGATCGATAAATAAATAGACAACTTTCAAATATTGCATCAAGTAATGGCGAGAGGAAAAAAACTAGACAGTATACATTACATTTGAAATTAATAATGAATGAATGGAAATAAATTGTGTATGTTTGTATGTATACCAGACAAAGTCCATTTAATGGCAGAACTTAGCCATTTTGTGTAAAAACTTTTATATCTCATATTATTAATTATAACAGTAATCGAAAAAAGTCATAGTTTGTATATACAAGAGATGAAACAGCGAGCCATGAGCTAGAGCGATGTCCTGAGTCCATAAGGAGGCCGAGTTTCCAGAAATACCTTCCTGTGATTGGCTGTTGAGGGGAATACCAACACTCTTTTATGAATAAAATTTAAACTAAGAAATAGGTCCTTGTGCACAACAACAAGGTTGTTGTGAAAAAGAACAACAATTTCTGTTTTGCACCTGACAGAAATCTCCATCTAACTGAATAATTTACAGGAATAAGAGAGCAGAGCAGCGTATCATTATTTGTGTCAAGGCAACCCCCAATAATAACGTGAACAAGTTAGGTAGCCAACCCATGTTTATATAACATCTGTTATATCCTGCAATGTTAAGTTATCACTTTATTAACACTTTAATTAATTAACACTTCACTTTTTGGGTAAATTAAAGTTAAAGTAAAATTCCATAAGCAGGACTGTTGGGCTGAACTAAGATGATTTACTAAGTGGATGGCACCTATAGCTGATCCCTTCCTGTGATTGGCTGTTGTGGGGGAATGCCAACGCTTATATGAATAAAATGCAAAATAAGAAATGGTACGCCCTTTTACTCAATAACCTTGTTGTTGTACAAAAGAACAACAATTTCTGTTTTATACAAGACAGAAATTTCCATCTAACTGAATAATATAGACCAATAAGAGCTGGGCGGAGGCATTGTATCGCCGATATTATTTGTGTGAGGCAACACCCACTGATGACGTCACAAGTTAGGTAGCCAGCCCATGTTTCTGTAACACCCGTTACATCCTGCAGTATTTAAGTATCACTGTATTAATACTTTTAAATACTTAACATTTCACTTTTAAGGTAGATTAAAGTTGAAGCAGAATGTCATAAGCAAGGATGGTGTGCTGAATAAAGATGATTTATTAAGTGGATGGAGCCTTTAGCTGATCCTTTCCTGTGATTGGCTGTTGTGTGAATGTCAACAAAGAGTTTCTACCAATGATATGCCATTTATTATGCACCCCATACCATCTGTGGGCGGAGCTTGGAACCTCCTACCCGAGCACAACAACCCACCTTATGGGTTGCTGTTTGGCTATTTATAGTGCGTTGGAAAAAAACGAGATGGCGTTAGTGGTATTTTGCAGGGTAATTTGTTATAGGTGTAATTTGATGTCAACAGATGGCGTAAGCTGTATCTTATGGCCACTGTTGACCAGCCAGTTGATAGTGTTCTCTTTTGCCGACAGATGGCATTAGCTGTGTTATTATTACTTCAGAATTCACTTTTAAACACTGATCTACAAATCCCTTGGCTTATGATAAGGTTATGCCATATATGATATACCATTTATGATAAGCATTAGATAACTGGAGTTCCACAATTACTTTTATTTATCAACTGTTCAGGATATCATCATATAATGTCTGGTTAGGACGTACTGCTCTCGATTGATGAAGAGTAAGCCACCCAAGAGGCGGCACGGGCATGAATAGCCCGTAAATCCTGCTCTCGTAATATTATTCATGGGGGGTGGGGGAACTATCAAGTGAAAGCGCCAAGCCATTACGACTATATAACACTCGGAAGGGATCAGGATACGGATTTGGGATGGAGCGGGGGAAAGGAATGGTGCCCAACTTCTAGGGCGGTCGGGGATTGAACGCGGACCTGTAGGAAACAAGACCGTCGTTCTATCGTCCAGCCCAAGTGGTTAAGCGTAATATTATTAAAACAACAATTTATGCATATAATAACAGCATTTCACACTAAAAACACTTGGATATATTGAAATTTGGTAGTGAATTCCAATCTAGGAATCTCTTATGACTAAACTGTACTTCATAATCATTCTATGTACTTACTACTTATTATTAAATTATTAAGTATTTACTATAATAATTAAATAAATTATTTTATTCAATACTTAAATTTAATGATAAAATAATAGTAAATAATAAATCATTGTGTAGAGGAACAGGCAGCCAGTGTATATATACATGTTAGGCTTATACCAAGGTGCCACAAAGGTGCCACAAAGGTGCCAAATTAAAGACTGGGAGCTGCCGGGGCGGACCAGGGCTGCTGGCGGCCCTGGCCAGGCTGAACTCCGCGCCCTTATAATCACCATTGTTTAATAATCTTCACAGGCAGAAACAACTGTAAATATAGGAATAGTTTATTACAACATACACGGTAAAGAAAACAGCTCGGAAACTAAGGAAATAAAGCTGCCGAAAAAACATTAAAGTCCACTTCAAGTTCAAGTATGTTTATACTTGAACTGAGCCAAACCAAATATACTTGAGCCAAACACAATATACTTAGCTCTTGCCAATATGGCTTCAGACCCAAAATAAGCACTAATGATGCACTTATTAGTATGATTAACTTGATTCATACAGCTCTTGATAAAAATGAGTTCCCAGTGGGTTATTTGTGGACCTGCGAAAGGCTTTTGACACTGTCAACCACCAAAACCTTCTTCTTAAATTACATCATTATGAGTCAGAGGACACTCCTGCAATACCTCAAATCCTACCTACTGACAGGCTCCAGTATGTTTCTGTGAATAATTCAATTTCTCCCACCCTACCCATCACATTGGTGTTCCTCAGGGCAGCATACTTGGCCCTCTCCTCTTTCTCATCTACATTAATGACCTTCCTAATGCCTCCCAACACCTCAAACCAATTCTGTTTGCTGACGACACAACTTCATTTACTCCAGTCCTGACCCCTTGCTCTAAATGCCACAGTGAATACTGAGCTAGAGAAAGTCCATCTTTGGCTAACTGCTAACAAACTCACCCTTAACATTGACAAAACTTTTTATATTCTGTTTGGCAATAAATCCTCTAATCATATAAATCTCAAAATAAACAATA
>WNGS01163002.1:7873535-7893765 GCA_020271785.1 Procambarus virginalis | reverse complement strand
AGAGAGTCAGAATTCGGCTCAAAAATCACGCTCAGGTGTCAATTTTCCGATATTTCAGATATTTTGAAAACTGTAGGGGGGTTTGGGCAAAATATGACCCATCGCCGTTTTCAGTAATTGGCATATTTTCGGTATAAAAAGTCGTAATTTGAAAATGAAAATAGGTGCAGAGAGTCAGAATTCGGCTCAAAAATCACGCTCAGGTGTCAATTTCCGATATTTCAGATATTTTGAAAACTGTAGGGGGGTTTGGGCAAAATATGACCCATCGCCGTTTTCAGTAATTGGCATATTTTCGGTATAAAAAGTCGTAATTTGAAAATGAAAATAGGTGCAGAGAGTCAGAATTCGGCTCAAAATCACGCTCAGGTGTCAATTTTCCGATATTTCAGATATTTTGAAAACTGTAGGGGGTTTTGGGCAAAATATGACCCATCGCCGTTTTCAGTAATTGGCATATTTTCGGTATAAAAAGTCGTAATTTGAAAATGAAAATAGGTGCAGAGAGTCAGAATTCGGCTCAAAAATCACGCTCAGGTGTCAATTTTCCGATATTTCAGATATTTTGAAAACTGTAGGGGGGTTTGGGCAAAATATGACCCATCGCCGTTTTCAGTAATTGGCATATTTTCGGTATAAAAAGTCGTAATTTGAAAATGAAAATAGGTGCAGAGAGTCAGAATTCGGCTCAAAAATCACGCTCAGGTGTCAATTTTCCGATATTTCAGATATTTTGAAAACTGTAGGGGGGTTTGGGCAAAATATGACCCATCGCCGTTTCAGTAATTGGCATATTTTCGGTATAAAAAGTCGTAATTTGAAAATGAAATAGGTGCAGAGAGTCAGAATTCGGCTCAAAAATCACGCTCAGGTGTCAATTTTCCGATATTTCAGATATTTTGAAAACTGTAGGGGGGTTTGGGCAAAATATGACCCATCGCCGTTTTCAGTAATTGGCATATTTTCGGTATAAAAAGTCGTAATTTGAAAATGAAAATAGGCGCAGAGAGTCAGAATTCGGCTCAAAAATCACGCTCAGGTGTCATTTTCCGATATTTCAGATATTTTGAAAACTGTAGGGGGGTTTGGGCAAAATATGACCCATCGCCGTTTCAGTAATTGGCATATTTTCGGTATAAAAGTCGTAATTTGAAAATGAAAATAGGTGCAGAGAGTCAGAATTCGGCTCAAAAATCACGCTCAGGTGTCAATTTTCCGATATTTCAGATATTTTGAAAACTGTAGGGGGTTTGGGCAAAATATGACCCATCGCCGTTTTCAGTAATTGGCATATTTTCGGTATAAAAAGTCGTAATTTGAAAATGAAAATAGGTGCAGAGAGTCAGAATTCGGCTCAAAAATCACGCTCAGGTGTCAATTTTCCGATATTTCAGATATTTTGAAAACTGTAGGGGGGTTTGGGCAAAATATGACCCATCGCCGTTTTCAGTAATTGGCATATTTTCGGTATAAAAGTCGTAATTTGAAAATGAAAATAGGTGCAGAGAGTCAGAATTCGGCTCAAAAATCACGCTCAGGTGTCAATTTTCCGATATTTCAGATATTTTGAAAACTGTAGGGGGGTTTGGGCAAAATATGACCCATCGCCGTTTTCAGTAATTGGCATATTTTCGGTATAAAAAGTCGTAATTTGAAAATGAAAATAGGTGCAGAGAGTCAGAATTCGGCTCAAAATCACGCTCAGGTGTCAATTTTCCGATATTTCAGATATTTTGAAAACTGTAGGGGGGTTTGGGCAAAATATGACCCATCGCCGTTTTCAGTAATGGCATATTTTCGGTATAAAAAGTCGTAATTTGAAAATGAAAATAGGTGCAGAGAGTCAGAATTCGGCTCAAAAATCACGCTCAGGTGTCAATTTTCCGATATTTCAGATATTTTGAAAACTGTAGGGGGGTTTGGGCAAAATGACCCATCGCCGTTTTCAGTAATTGGCATATTTTCGGTATAAAAAGTCGTAATTTGAAAATGAAAATAGGTGCAGAGAGTCAGAATTCGGCTCAAAAATCACGCTCAGGTGTCAATTTTCCGATATTTCAGATATTTTGAAAACTGTAGGGGGTTTGGGCAAAATATGACCCATCGCCGTTTCAGTAATTGGCATATTTTCGGTATAAAAAGTCGTAATTTGAAAATGAAAATAGGTGCAGAGAGTCAGAATTCGGCTCAAAAATCACGCTCAGGTGTCAATTTTCCGATATTTCAGATATTTTGAAAACTGTAGGGGGGTTTGGGCAAAATATGACCCATCGCCGTTTTCAGTAATTGGCATATTTTCGGTATAAAAAGTCGTAATTTGAAAATGAAAATAGGTGCAGAGAGTCAGAATCGGCTCAAAAATCACGCTCAGGTGTCAATTTCCGATATTTCAGATATTTTGAAAACTGTAGGGGGGTTTGGGCAAAATATGACCCATCGCCGTTTTCAGTAATTGGCATATTTTCGGTATAAAAAGTCGTAATTTGAAAATGAAAATAGGTGCAGAGAGTCAGAATTCGGCTCAAAAATCACGCTCAGGTGTCAATTTTCCGATATTTCAGATATTTTGAAAACTGTAGGGGGGTTTGGGCAAAATATGACCCATCGCCGTTTTCAGTAATTGGCATATTTTCGGTATAAAAAGTCGTAAAATGAAATGAAAAGGTGCAGAAGTCAGAATTCGGCTCAAAAATCACGCTCAGGTGTCAATTTTCCGATATTTCAGATATTTTGAAAACTGTAGGGGGGTTTGGGCAAAATATGACCCATCGCCGTTTTCAGTAATTGGCATATTTTCGGTATAAAAAGTCGTAATTTGAAAATGAAAATAGGTGCAGAGAGTCAGAATTCGGCTCAAAAATCACGCTCAGGTGTCAATTTTCCGATATTTCAGATATTTTGAAAACTGTAGGGGGGTTTGGTTGACAATATGACCCATCGCCGTTTTCAGTAATTGGCATATTTTCGGGTAATAAAAAAAGTCGAATTGGAATTTGAATTAAATTGAAGTGCGTTTTTCAAAATATCTGAAAAATGTCGGAAATTGGACTCCTGAGCGTCATTTTTCAGCCGAATTCTGGCTCTCTGCACATGTACTTTTACCTGAATAAACATTTTGAATTTTGAATTTGAATTTTTGAAAAGAAAGGGAACTACATGATTGACACAGGTCATAAAACGAGCATTAATAACGAATATAAACCTCTGGAGAACTTACAAATCCACGATGGACATCACTGATTATGAGTTATGCAAAAGGGCACTGAACGCGGCCACTCAGAAAATCAGATCAGCCAAAAAGAAACTATTACAAAAAAAAATTGGCCAAAACATAAAGAAAGATCCACAGTTGTTCTATGCCTATATAAGGGGTAAAACCAAAACAAAGGACTCAGTTGGATCCTTTATAGATCTAACTAACCCAGCTATAATGGATGATAAGAAGGCAGCAAACACACTAAATTATTGTGTTTGTTTGAGATACAATATATACAAGAGTTGCTACATTCATGTACAGCCAGTAGTATGCGTAGTGTTTCGGGCAGATCCCTGGAATATGACCCTCACGAAGAATCGTTTTTACAACCAAGTACACATTTTACTGTTGAGTTAAACAGAGGCTACAGTTAAGGATTTGCGCCCAGTAAATCCTCCCCGGCCAGGATACGAACCCATGATAAAGCGCTCGCAGAACGCCAGGCGAGTGTCTTATCACTACACCCACTACACCACGGAGACTGGTAAATTATTTTACATCAGTGTTCACATTCTTAAGGTTGAATGACATCCCATTACCCACACAAATGATTGAAGGAGGGGGAAGGAGAATGAATTTTGGAATATACCCATAACATGCAAAATAATTGTAAAGAACATTGACAAATTAAAAATCAAGCGTACTTTTGACTATAAGGAAAAGCAGGTAATGGTTGAACTAAATAAATATCTGGTGCACCTCCATTTGTATTACTGTACTTAAGCATGGAGACCTCATTTTCAGAACACAGCTGCTCTGGAGAAGGCCTGCTTGAAGGCCACAGGGCTAACAACACTGCAAACCAGGCATGACAGTGCAGATCTCATTGAAACTTAAAATACTGAACAGTTAAAGAATGTTGATCCAGATATTTTCTTCAGGTCAGATGCAACACAAACAAGGAGCAACGGTTTCAAGCTCAACAAGCCACAATGTAGGACTGAGCACATACTTTTTCACCAACAAGGTTATTAACCCATTTTGTATTTTGTGACAATGACTAGGATCAATTTATTCTGATTTTTCAGCCTCATGATGGCCTTTACTAGCACTGGCATTCAATTCGTTATGCTTAGAGAACAACAACAATTTAAATTGAAATGCCAAACCTGGAATAAACTCTTTTGTTACCTCTTTTTTTTCCTTACCTCTTCCTATGACACAAATGGCCAAGAAACAGCTGAGTATCCAGGTGTCTGGTTACTTATGATTTCCCGAAAGTGCGTTAAATATGTTACATGGAGTTACAATTCATTTCAACCTAGATATAAATACCCTGAAATCAGAGCCGAAATTTGCAATGTAACCTCATAAGAGTTGTTTAATTTCAAATTCAAAGTGCTGGAGAACAGAGCCAAAACTTCCAATTAAATACAGATTGCACTGTATATGACCCTGCAGGAATGTTTGAAATTCCCTGCATGTGTGGTATGATAGTACATGATCCGCACACAAAGACACAGGCAATCTTCCTTGAGGAAACAGTTGAATGCAAACGTTCACAGGCATCTATACCTGTAGTGTTTAAATATGATCTATGCAAGTTGGCTCACCAAGTTTTGAAAAGAAAAGCATGGATGTTTGTAAAAGTATTGCTCCATGGGACTATACCAGAAATACCAGTAAGTATATTGGGCAAATAGATAAAGCATGGTCTATGTTCAACTGAATATTTCATTCCTAGTTTAGCTTGTTTTCATTTGTACGTAGTTCACACATACTCCACTGAATAAGACATACTGTAATTGAATAAAATTCATCAGAGCTGTCATCTCAAGTGGCCACAATTGGGACAGGAAGCTGGCAGCTTCCTATGATGACAGCCACATTTAAGAGGGAAGCCTAAGTTTTGTATGGCAAACCAAACTTTCCTTAAAAATTTTACTCTTTCAAACTATATTCTTTGGAACAGAAAAGCATTTTCTTATGATTGGAGGTTAATAAACAGGTACAATAAAAAAGGATAATTTTATTGCTTAAATTACCATAATTTACAAAATATTTTAAGAGATAGAAGTGCATTCCTCAAAATACAGTAGAATAATATGAATCAAAATGAAAAAATGGCCCGTTAATAATCTTATATATATATACAAGTCTTGCATTTGATATGCGAGTTTAGAATTCTGAAAATATATTGCATAAATAATCATCCAGGAAAATCACTGGTACATACATCTGTCATGCTCCAGGACCAGTCTACACACAAACCCTCAACAACCTTCACGTAGCAACTCCTCACTGCTACAAACTCTCTTCTTGCCATTTTCCAAAGGTCTAGTCTTGAAACTTTTGAACTAGTCTTTACTTACATAAACCTGGGAAAAATAATAAATATGTTAAAACTAGTTGTCCAGAACTAGTTAGTGTGTAGCTCTTATGTGTTTCACTCATGATACAAAGAACTGTCTTTTTCCGAGCCACTGGAAGAGTGAGAGATCAGACCGAGGAAAGTCTTAATTCCTTAAATTGTGTCATTTGCTCCCTTGTATCATTCACAAAAGCTTTCAGACCAACAGCCCACCATGTTTATAACCTTAAAAGAGCACTTGGTAAGAAATAACCATAACTTTAACCATGTTAAATAATTCCTTGTAAAGTTTGAACTTGTATCTGTGAAGCTGACAGCACATTCAGCATCACTTCAACAAGTGCAACTACTGCTGCTGGGCCTGACTCTGAGTGATATACACGGGCTGACCTCCACTCTGTAAAGATAGCAACATTGTACAAACAACATACAGCCTAATATGTATGAAAAGACTATGTAATATGTTTGACATCTTACAACTCCATTAGACTTTGACAGTATCTACACCAGTAACACTATTTGTCAAAACTATGAATAATAATAATTAAAATATTATTAAATTAAGAAGGTTGGTTAAGGTGAAAGCCACACTGCAGCTCTTAGTACTTTATTACTCTGTGTGTTCAGTGTTTTTAAGCAATACAATTTTATGTATGTGTATATGTGCATATACTGTATATGTATGTACACTATATACAGTAGGAACTTCATTTAAAAAACTATGGGATGAACAGACATAGTAAACCAACTAAATTAATGGGACTGCTTTAAAGCACTCGAAATGTATTTTCTGGCACGACAAGATACTGAACACATCACATAATACATTCATTGAAACACTCGAGAACAAGGTCTCATGCACACAACAAAATAACAACCTACTGGAATGATAGGTAAGATAGGAAAAGCAAAACAGAAGAGGTGCACCATAGGCACAACTTCAAAACACTATTTGCATAATTCTGCCACCTCCTCCACTGATTATAGGAAATATTGAAAGAAATATGGTGATGTTTAAGAGAGAACTGGGCAAGTTCCTGCAGGAAATGCTGGACCAACCAGATTGTAATGAGTATGTAAGCCCACATACCCATGCTGATCATGTTCATCACAAGACAAACCTGGCTCCCTCAGACTTGGGCGCAGAAGAACTCTTGGAACCAACTACAGATAAATCCAATTCATTGGAATCAGATATGTGTTGCAACTGGAGATGCCTTCAGGAGTCAGGGACAGGATTTTTTTTTTTAATTCTTGTGAAAGTGATAAGACTACATGAAAAATATCCGAGTGAGGGATGGATGGATGTGTGCAAAATAGTCCCATTGAAAAGCTGAGATGCAATGACTACACTGAGATAATCCATCAACATTAAGGGCCCAAGACTTTTCTAACAAACTCCCTCTATACCTATTGCTGTGTTCAAAAGGGAACTTACATAAACTCATCTGAAGGATTACCTAATCAACTAGGCTGTAATGCAAACATCAGATTACAAGCAGTGGCATCTAACAGCCTCAAGGCGGTGGCCATTAATACCCAAGCTTGACTCTCAGCTTGAGGAAGCTCATTCTCTGAGACAGCTCAATACAGTACAAAATAATAGGCCAATTGTCATGATAATGGTAAATATACTATACTTGAACTTTTCAGTTAAAGGATTAAGGATAATTAAGATAAAACTTTCTAAAATTACAATGGCTGAGAAATTTTTATACAAATTTAAGTTTTTGATCTTAAGCCTCAGACTATCAAAACAATTACCTCGCCTGTGTACAGAAAGTATGGAAAAGGGGGAGGGGGAAAAAATTAAGTCTATTCTGGGGAGTCATGGGGTTTATTGACATGAGATACACAGTTTGCTGGCTCATGTTGTAAGGTGAGGGACTTGTGTTCAAGTTACTCTGTGCTGATTCCGAGGATCAATGTCCCCGCAGCAGCACAGTCTCTGACCAGGCCTCCTCGTTGGTGGTCTGGTGAACCAGGCTGCTGGACGTCGCTGCTCACAGCCAGACATACAAATCACAGGCTAGTTGATCAGGTATCCTTTGGAGGTGCTCAAGTTCTCTTTTGAATATCATGAAAGGCCGGGCAGTTGTGCCACTTATGTGTAGTGGGAGCGTGTTGAACAGTCTTGGGCTTTTGATGTTGATGGAGTTCTCTCTCAGCGTACCTATTGCACATCCTACCATGCCTCCTAGTCTCATGTGATGTTATTTCTATGTGCAAATTTGGAACCAGTCCCTCTAATGTTTTCCAAGTGCAAATTATTATGAAACTCTTGCCTGCACTCAAAACAGAATACAGATCTTAACATTTTAAGCGGTCCCAGTAATTTAGATGTTTTATCGAGTAGTTTCTAGCAGTAGAGATCTTTGCACTCTCCAGATCAGCAATTTCTCCAACTTTGAATGAGGTTGTTATTGTGCAGCAATATTACACTCTTAGAGCACACTAGTGTCTTAATTAGTGTTTGGACTAAACCACACCCAGGCTCTTGACTAAAATTCATTCTCAGTTTGACCTAATACATGTGCTAATACACACACAAATCACAATAATGTGATATATCAAATGAACAAATCCACAAGGGCCTTGTTGAGGGTTTGAACCCATATGCTGGATATACGAGGACCGACGTGTGAGATTCTCGTGGGGGCAGTAGCACTCCAGGTTGTAATTCTTTTCCATGTCGTGGTATCGTTGACTAGAGCGCGTCTGGGAACATCCAGAACATGGGTTTGAACCCTTATCAAGGCCTTTGTGGGTTTGTTCCCATGTGCTAATTGTACTAATATTTAAGGGTGAATTGGCAGGTAAACTAGGTAGTCTCTAAACTATGCTTTTATTAAACAAGGTTACATCGATAAAGGAAAGCATACCCAAGCTCTTCAATAACTATTTACCTGCTGCAGCTGAATAATTTGTGGCTGGGTGGTGACCACTGTCTGAGCCTGTTGTGCCACTGCTTGTATAGGAGCAGTTTGAATAATGATTGGCTGCTGAGTGGCACCAGACATCTGTAGTTTGATCATTTGTAGCTGCTGTGGGGTCAATTGTATCTGAAAGATTTGTGATCATTAGTAATCATTTAATTCATGAAAAGGTCTTGTTAACATTAGCTTGGACTCACTATTCAATAACTGATGAAGTTATGTAATGAAGCTATTTCTATTTGTGACATATCTGACAACTGTATTAAAAGTTGGCCCTGCAAATTTTATAATTGTGAGAACAGAAGAAAACTGCACCCAGAGCCATGTACCTATATGGTTTAACTACATTTATCCGAACCTAAATAAAGGTTTTCACTGTAGTCCCACATAAGAGGTTGTTCTGGTAATTGGAACATATTGGAGAGATGACAGGGAGACTTCTGACATAGATGAAACATTTTCTGGCAGAAAAATGGGCACAGTAATCTGAGGCAAGGTATCAAACTGGAGAAATGTTATTAGCAAAGTACCACAGGCTTCAGTTCTAGCACCAGTAATGTTCATTGTCTATATAAATAATCTACTAGAAGTAATACAGAATCCTATGAATGTTTGCTGATGATGCCAAGCTACTAGAGAAGATGGAAACTTGTGATGATTACCACGCCCTTCAAAAAGACCTGGACAAAATACGTATATGGACCAACACTTGGCAAATGGATTTTAATGTGAATAAATGCCATGTTATGGAATAGGAGAAAAAAGAAAAAAGATCATACAACCTATAAATAATGTGAAAAGCTTTAAAGAACTGATACAGAAAGAAATCTAGGGGTGGTTCTGGATGGAAAACTGTCACCCAAGGAAGATAAAGTACATTGCACACAGAACATATGCTACAGTTTCCAACTTTGGAATCGCTTTTAAATACAGGGATGAAGAAATATTAAAGAAGCAATCTTTGTGAGACCAAAGTTGGAATATGCAACAGTTGCATGATATCAACACCTCAAGAAGCACATCAACAAACTGGAAAAGGTGCATGCAACTAAATGGCCAGAGGCAATAAATATACCATAGGTAGAAGATAGAAGAAAAGAGGTGATATGATTATAATGTACAAAATAACAGCAATCAACAAAACTGACAAAGTAAAATGTTTGAAAACTGCAACTTTAAGAACAAGAGGTCAGAGTTAAAGCAAGGAAACAAAAAGCTGCTAAATTTTTTTTAGAAAGTTCACTTTTGTAAACAGTGGTAGAGAGCTGGACCAAGTTAAGTGAAAAGATGGTAGAGGCCAAAATCATTAGTAGTTTCAAAGCATCATATGACAGAGTACTGGGATGACAGGACACCAACGAACACAGCTTTCATCCTGTAACTACACACAAGAGATAAGAGGGAAATTAGATTTCAACTTTTGTTACTAACAAAACTATACTGAATCTTACAGGTATTTGCTGTACTTGTCCATCAGGTCCAATAATTTGCTGAATAATCTGAATCCCTCCGCCAGCAGTCTGTTGCGTGGTTTGTTGCGCCTGTTGTTGGCTCTGTTGTGCTTGTGCCTGAGACTGAAGCTGAATGATCTGTGGTCCCTGCTGAGGTTGCGTCGCTGATGCTACGTTGGTTCCAGTTGTCTGCAGGTATAGTGTTAGAACTGTTTTCATATATTCAGATTAGAACATCTCTAAGGGTATTCTGTAAATCTACATTATATATCTCTCTCTATGTACTTCTTAAAATGGAGCAGCTAGGGAGGAAGAGACTGGATAGGTTGGCAGGCTGGACTGAGGGATTGGGAAGGGAGGCTTGATTGAGAAACTGCCAGACATGACAAACAGACAGGATTAGTTGGGTGGGCAGGCAGGACTGAAGAATTGGGCAGGTGGGCAGATAGGAATTGATTGGGTGGGGGATTGGATTGATCAGGTGTGGGGAGGGGGGGTTGGAACTAGTCAGCATGTGCTTCTCCAGTATGCGCACTACATTCGCTATAAATTTCTTTCTATGGTGAAAATAATAATATTTTCCTCCATCCAATTGCCATCAAATGATAAAAAATAGGAAACACCTCTTGTAGTACCAGTAGTGGTACAATCTTTAGCATCTGTTAAATGCAAACTATCAAAATGTGTGTGTACTGAGAAACTAAAATGCCTGTAATCTGAAGTTTCAAAAATATATAACAGCCTTGGCTAACAGGCTATATATTCTAGACAACTGCAAGGAAACAGGCAATGCCTTTTACTGTGGTCAATATTGTACAAATTTAGAGTACTGTGTTGTTTCATAAACTTCATCATTCACTGAAAGTTCCTCAAGAACAATACTTAATAATCAAAGCTTTTCAGAAACTACAATACATAAGGTAAATTATGAACAAGGTTGGTCTATAATGTAACACAAGTATGAATATATTAAAGATGAATATACCAACACCCTTATAAGGAATGACAACAAATAATGGACAACCAACTGGCACAAAATGGGTAAATCAGCACCTGCACTGCAGAAGCTTGTCCTCCTGTCTGAACAATCTGAATAGTCTGCGGCTGAACAGAAGCTTGCTGTACAGAGTTCTGAGAGTTGTTGCTGCTGTTGTTGGCTGTGGACTGCTGCAACACTGCCTGGTAGTGCTGTGCTATCTGGAAATAATGCTGTTGGAAACTTGGTTAGGTACTGCAGAATGTTCACAGTATTATGTGAAATCGATGAGATTTTCTACACTACCTCAGAATGGAAAAATAAAATACAAATATGCTGTATTTTATTTATTTATAATATATACAATATATATATTTATTATAAATATATAATATTACCTGATCTGTAGGAACTCCGGCACGGCTGGCATCCTCCCGACTCTTGGTAGGTTTTAGCTCGTCTCTCGGTACAATGTCAATCAAAAAGTCAAATTGGTCATACTTAGTAATTGCCATAGCTATGTCATTTCTCTGTGGAACAAGAAAGAATGATCTCACTTTAGAATATACACCATGGATAAGATTTTCTACAACTAATGTTTATGTACCATAGTCATCAATATTCACACTACCATTTGACTCCATCTGACAAATGTATCAGCTCATCTTTAGTCATGTATTTTGGTCTTCAACTCCACCATGATTTTAATTAAACTTTTTGTATATTTGTATATTGTAATAGTGTTCTTAGTGTAAATCACAAGAGTCAAAACCCCCTACACATGTATTTCAGAAGTGAATTACAGTGGGGTCCCAATTATACATGGGGATGTTTTACTGGGAACACCGTAAGAATTAATAAATTTAAAATAATAACAAGAACCTTATGAGAAAAATAAGTAGCCATTCAAAAAAATTTAATTTGATATACAATAGAAAAATACTACACACTTTAAATAAAAATGTATTAATGAAAAAATCAGAGTGCATATGATGAACACTTTCCTGAGTAAGTACACTTAGTTGCACCAAAGGCAAGATCCCCCTGACTTCTAGTAAAAATCTGGAGCGATCAAAACAACATTCCATGCCAGCAAACCTTTCAAACTGTTCCCTTCATGTCATATTGGTGCTAAGAGATAATACAGAATACTCAATCAAGCCCAGAATATACTCAAAAACCCATTCCAGGTGCATCTTGCCATCAAAAATGTTCTAAAAAGAGTGACCAAGCTAACACCTGTACAAGCCTTTAAGTTACTACATCTGACTGCCTCCAAGTGGCAGCATCAGTGCCACGACAAAGCCCTCCGATCCAACCTCCAAGCATTCTATCCTGACTGGCCTTGGCTGCAGGTTTTATGGGCAGGCAGAGACCAGATCTTTCAGTGCTGTGCATGGAGGAAGAGGATATGATCTCCAGATGAAATATCTAACTTATTAACTAGGGGGGAAAAAACCCAGTGCATCAAACAAATATATATACCTCATCCTCAAAAAATCATATCACTGAAAAGGGAAAAAAGCCTGCAGGAAGATAATGGTCCATGTAACATCCTGGAACTGACCCAAGACAGTCAAGCCAGACAATCATCAAAGGAGTCTACAGGATACGAACAGGCACTGATTCAGTCAACAATATATATTTGTAGTAAATATTGTAGTTCATAAAAGTCTGGACAGTGATGTGGCAGAAATATATGGTTGTAGTGGATGTGCTGAGGCATTTTTGATGTGTTGTGGTATTTAATATTTGTGGCAGCAAATATTACAGCAGCATTCAAAAATAACAATAAAAGACAAGGCAAAAATGTATAAGGATGTGGAGAACAGGAAAAGGGAAGAGGAAATTAGAGGACTGATAGCAGAGTGTATACTGCCCAAGAACACGCTCGAAAATGCCTGCATTTGAATGGTGCATTAACCGAATATCTTCGACTATTGTCATGGCCAATCAGGGAACAACATTCTTCAGGGAAAACCTACTCCTAATTGGCTGCTTGGTAACATGTGACAGTTGAATCATCTGCTCTAAGAACTCGCCTCACAATTACCTCCATCACCAGTAAATAAGACAGTGGGGGTAATCCTTCCTTATTAATAAGCAAACACCAGTCACTAATGGAAAACTGATTCAAATGGTGATTACATACATTATTTTAATGGAATACATGAGTTATGCTTGCATAACTAAGTAAACTGTGCTGTATAATAAAACATTTTTATACCCCTCATGTTATAGTGCTTAGGATACAATGAATATTAAACTCATTCAATATCAATGCACCAAATTTGTTAGTTTTAAGCAATGTCATGAAACTAGACATATGGTTTATGAAAGATTCATGACATTTTTTTTTTAGCTTCAACACCTGGGAAAAGTAAGTTACCTGTAATGTTCTCCGTTTGTTGTCTTCTGTGTGTATCCATGCTCTGAGGGTGAGCTCTGTGATGAATATTTCTGCAGCTTTACTAAACAAGACTGGTGCTTCTGCACTAATCATCTTTACGTCATCATCTAGCTTCATTATACGTTTTATCCGCGCCAATGGTAACTCTTGTTGCCGAAGGTCAGTCTGGGAGAAAGTCAACGTCTTACAAAATATTAATATAAATGTGTTATGATAATGGATTAAGTAAATATTAAAGTCAATAAATATATTAGTACAATATATTTTTGCTCTTAAATATATTTTGTTATAAATATTTGTGTAACAAAAGTTACACAACAGTAAAGTTGAACCAACTTTAACATGAATCATGTGCTTGGCAAATTTCTTTCTGCTAAATTATGACACAAAATATTCAAGACTGTATAGTTAGATTTGTCTCCTAAAATATTAAATTTATATTATGCATCAAGACAGGTTAAAGTCACTCATTTAAGTCCACCACACAAAATCCAATTTAAAACCCTTTGTATATTTGTTTTAAACATGATTTAGCAAGACACACTTCTCAGATGTATGGGTTGGGTATCTAATTTCCAACCACATTATTGTAACTACTATACTATACCTGTAGGTTTAGCAAGTCTCAATTTTTAAAGTTTAAAAGTTGACATAAAACAGTCACGTATACAAACTTATGTACAGTGTCCCAAGGTTTTATGTAATCTGTACTTGCAACATACACTTTCAAAGAATCAACTGAGGAAAGCCATCTGGGATACACAGTTGCCCACTGCTCAACCCAAAACACTTAATGGTGAACAAATAAGTGTTGCCGAGACAAACACCACTTTTTTTTTTTTGTGCAGTGGTTTTTGACATAGTACTGCCTACCTCAAGATTTTAATGGGGTGACTGATAGCAATTGTGTCCTCTGTTAACATTTATTAAAACTTGTTTACTAATTACTGTAATGTACTGTACATAAAAAATAAAAGCAGGAAACATTTACTATAATCAGATGGTTGAAATAATTACTGTATCAGTTACTGAGCTTATAACACATTGTAATCTGCTCAGCTTCTGAGCACCAATCTATCACACTAACTTTTTTTTCTTCTCTCTGGACATGCAAGCAGTTGCATTGTGTTGGTTCTGAGGATCAACATTCCCCCCTCAACTTGGTACCTGATCAGGTCTCTTGGTTGGTTGGCTGTCTGGTCAACCAGGCTGTTAGGTGCAGCTGCTCACAGCCTGATGTATGAATCACAGCCCAGTTAATCAGGTATTCTTTGGAGGTGTATATGAAGTTCTCTTTTGAACACCATGATTTAAACACAGAGAGGTCGGTTAGTTATGCCTCAAATTTTTAAGAGGAAAGTGTTAAGATGTTATGAGCTCTTGATGTTGATAGAACTCTCTCTCGGCATACCTATTGCATCTCTGCTTTTCAACGGGACTATTTCGCCCATTCTACCATACCTCCGTGTCAACTGTGGCGTTGATTCCATGTGTAGATTTGGAACCAGCCCCCCTATTATTTTCCAAGTGTAAATTATTATATCTCTCTCCTGTCTGCACTCCAGATAATACCGATGTAAACATTTTAAGCAGTCATAATAATTTAGATGTTTTATTGAGTGGATTCAGGCAATAAAAGACCTTTGCACTTTCTCCAGGTCAGCAATTGCAATTTCTCCAGCTTAGGAGGAAGCTGTTATTGTGCAACAATATTCCACCCTAGAGAACACTAGTGTTAAAAAGTATCAATATTGGTCTGGTATATTTTTGTTATTTTATTTACATCAGTTTGGAGGTTGGCTGTGTTCCCTATACAGTATTGTCTACTAATGAAAATCCTAGTTCTGTCTGCAAAGTGTGAGACGGTACTATAGTTTGTGTCCTTGTCTATGTCTGATATGAGGATGAGAGAAAGTACTAGGGGACCTGAGCTTTTCATGGTGGATGTTACAGGTTTTACTTTTGTGATTCTTACACACCGAGTACTGTTCTGTTCTGATTGCTTACACCTCTACATAGAATGACTTATTCCCTTCAAATTTTGCCTAAGACAACTTGGGAAAGACATCTTGAAGGTTCCAGAAGGCTGCTAACTTTTAAAACATGTCACAGCTATAGATAGGGAGTAGACAGAATTAAAGTACCTTCAAGATGTCTTCTTAAAGTTAGACAAAGATCAATGCAAAGACTGAGGTGAATAGCCATTTTTTATTCCTTGGATGCACAAGCAATCAGAAATTAACATTTACCGATCCTACTCAGGAAGAAAAGTTGGGTTACATTGTGTAATTGTTTGCACCCTATTCACCCAGCAGTAACTGAGGACATGTTTGTAAAACCACTGCAAGTTAATTTTCAAGGGGAAACTATTAGGGTAATGCTTAAGATGAGCTGTTGTGGAGGAGACTTCTAACTTAACTGAAGAGTACATAGGCACACAACTGACTGCTATCATTCAATAGTTGAATGGTAGCAGTTCAATATTTATAAACGTATATTTATATATATATATATATAAACAAAATATATTTTGGAGCTAACCTGTGTAAGTTGCCGAATTTCATCTGTAACTTTAGGCCAAAAGCCATTGAGGCTCTGCTGTGCTTCTGTCAGCACTTGCTGATTTACTTCCAGCTGCCCATCCACTGACATCTGCAATGATAAAAGTGACTTTAATATAAAAACTAACAAGTCCTAAAAGTAAAGCTTCGAGTAATGTAAAAAGGTCCTTTCTGATCAGATCAGTCAGTTGCTCCATAGGGCAAGATCCAGTCTCCAAGGATGTAATCTTTTATAGTCAAGACAATGATATTTCAACATTAATACCACAGTAACCTCTGCAAAGTTCTTGTAGTATTATACTCATGCTAGAGAGACAGATGGAGAACATTAAATTGAGCTTGGAATGACCAGAAGGCTCATGTTCAAACTCAATATCCAAACCATCTTTAGCATCACAAATGATGACCAATTAAGCATTTTCACTAACCTAACTTCCACCTCTCACCCACTTATAAAATAAACTGATTTAGTTTAGACAGGAAACCAGGACTGGGATAGTGGCAAAAGTATTTCCCTATTCAAAAGAAATAAAATCTCAATTCTATTATCTGTAGCAAGGGTGAGAAAAGTCTTGAGTGACGTTTCTAAAAAACTGAGAAACATTAAACATTTCCACACACTAAGTGTTTATTGTTCAAGATATTACATCAAGAGACCAGGTGGGATCCAATGCCACATGGGAAGAGTGAACATTCAAGAAAGTTTTACATATTTTGCAAAAGGAAAGATTCAAGAGGTCAATGTTAAAGCCAAACTGAATAACTATGTCAAGAATGACATTTATGTCGCCTCAAGAGTAACGAAAGCTGGTTAAGCGCAAGGCACCTTGCTAGAAGACTTGGGAACTACGGCTCAACCAGCCACAGAGAAGTAAACAGTCACAAGGACCACAAATCTGTCCAACTTTCACAGGAATGGTACCTTTCACCTTGACAAAGGTAAACAAAATACTGTAATATCCCAAAGATTCTAGTCAAAGCACAATGTAGCTACTGCTAACATATCTTGATCAAGGAACAGAGAAACACATTCAATATTTGCTTTTATGCCAATGCAAAGAGGTACTTCAGAGGAATTCCAAACTGTGATACACATCCACCTTAGGAACACTTCGGCAAACTCTTCTGCTGTCCAAACTGGAAGAAACCGGGAAAGGCCCTTGTCATTTGCTAACAAATCGACATACACATATGTGAACCACGGAGAGGCATGAAGAACTTAAAAGCCATAAGATAAGCTATTGCTAACATCAACACCATAGGGAAAGGGTACAGGTGCTTCACCAGCTGATGCAACCCATCACCGATTAGCTGTCGGAGAACAAATCCACCTGGACAATTATTGTCAATGCAATTTATAATATGCATCTAAATAACATGTGCTATAATACATTTTTTGAAATAGTTTACATAAGAATATTACAGTTTTTATATGAGTTTCTGTTTCCAATCACTAATACAGTACAGCACAGTGAAACCTCAATAAAACAGACCAAGTGGAATTGAACCAACACCAAACAATGGAGGTTCACATTATAGTTTGGTTTTATTCTTGGCTAATTATCCCTATATGTTTGAGTTTTCTTACTGTAAATAACAGACCACCCAAAAATATAAACCAAGCCTTTTTAAGAAAGCAAAATGATAAACTAACTTGTTTGTTAAAAATCTGAATTTTTTCAACAACTTTGTTATTAAGGATGCCCCTTTGATTAGGGTGAAAAAGAATGTACGTAACAACTGTACTTAACTAATACAGACTATTCTTATTATTGAAAAGAATATCTATAAGAGTATTTAATTCAAAACGCATGGAGAACCTTGAGGTTATCTTGAGATGATTTCGGGGCCTTTTAGTGTCCCCGCGGCCCGGTCCTCGACCAGGCCTCCACCCCCAGGAAGCAGCCCGTGACAGCTGACTAACACCCAGGTACCTATTTTACTGCTAGGTAACAGGGGCATAGGGTGAAAGAAACTCTGCCCATTGTTTCTCGCCGGCGCCTGGGATCGAACCCAGCACCACAGGATCACAAGTCCAGCGTGCTGTCCGCTCGGCCGACCGGCTCCCTAACTTATGAATGGGCTATGTACCACAGGTGTTCATAATTGCACAATTCTATAAACAAATATATAAAGGCCATATATTTCAGACAAATATTATGAGAAGCACTAATTTAACGTGAATGATGGCATTGTTCTGCTAGTTTTAACTCTATCAAAGTGGCCATGACTTGTAACAAATGCATCATTGTTCATAATTACATTTAATTTCATCTAAAGGCAAAATTTTCAAAACAACATCTAGCTTTCTCTTGGATAAACAAAGCTAATGGCATATTTATGACAATTCTGGTTACCTATCCAGTGTTAGTAGCTTTTCCATGTCACAAGAGACCTTTTCCTTTTTTTCTTCTTCCAGTGATACAAAAATCATTACATGCTCTAAAAGGCATGCCTTGTCCATGATAATAGTGTACAGTAGTACCAAATGTGAAGCAGTTAACCCTATACATGTGATCATCTGTGTCTTTCTCCCTTCTCAGTGCTTGATTATCTCCAGCTTAGTTTCCAAGGTAATGAATTGCCTCTTCCTTGGCACTGATGGATCACCAACGTACTTCACAACACAACTAGGTGAGTACTTCCACTTATATGGAAACTTAACAAAATCTCTACCTAACCAATACAGGCTGACTGAAGTTGATTGATGTGCTATGTAATTTGGACACTACTTGAATGCTGTACCCTTTGGATACATGCCCAAGGAGCACTGTCTTATTTGGATACAGGCCTATGGGGTACTGTATTTTTTTTGGATACAATATATTGAAACCTACAGTAACAAATGTACTCGTCTCAAAAACAGCACAAAATTAGGTTTGCTATCGGTGCTAGATCTGATAATGAAAATTTAGTAATCTTCAGCCATCTTTTTATACAATCCATTCTATAA
The DNA here is from genome assembly GCA_020271785.1 of Procambarus virginalis. NCBI lineage: Eukaryota > Metazoa > Arthropoda > Malacostraca > Decapoda > Cambaridae > Procambarus > Procambarus virginalis. The sequence continues at coordinate 7,874,911 of WNGS01163002.1, read as the reverse complement.
AGGTTCCACTGTACATGTCTGTATGTTGTGATTCATTTACAAATTTGAGCATGAACAATACACAAATTACCAAAGGGCATTATACAATCACAAACAAATAACTTAGAGCATAATGTAAAGATAACTTTAATAATTTTATTAGCTAGTTTATACGTACACTATGTGCAAACTCCGACTCGGTATATGTCTGCATTGTTCACATGTGCACGTGCGACTTGTTCCGATGAATTTAGCAACCCATCCTGAAAACGGAAAACCCCATCCCAAAAAGCAAGGTGAGCCATCTGGTGCAAGTTGGCAAAAGATAAAACATGACCTTATACCTGTGCAGGTATTCTGGTATTAAATTTTTTTTTTTTTTAAGTTGGCATTTTAGGCCCTACATTAAGTACAGAAACTGGTTAAAGTTACTTACTCAGGCTATGTTTTCCTAGCACACAACCCACCAAATCGTTTACATTTCGATACCCAGTTATTGTTTGGTAAATAGGGAGAGGGGGAGGGAGATGGTCATATCATATACAAGACGATTTGCCAAGCCTTGTTTTTCGGCTCATTAAAACTATATAATTTAATGTGTTAGGTTAGGCTGTGTTAGGTTTGGATGGATTAGGTTAAGCTTGGATGTATTTGGTTAGGCTTGGTTAGGCTTGGTTAGGTTGGGTTAGGTTAGGCTTGGTTAGGATGGTTTGGATTTAGTTAGTCGAGGATGGGTAAACCTAGGTAAGTTTCAAACTACGTTGGCAAACCGTCTTGTGTATTAAGTGACGGTATCCACAGGGAGGATGGTCAAATTATAAACATGCATTTCACACAAACCTGCTTTTCTAATTTTGTAAATGTTGCTAGAGTAAGTTGGGTTAGATTAAGCAGTTTTAAAATCCACATACAGTAAGGAACAGTTTCTAACTGCCCATTCCTGCCCAGGGTTCGAACCTGGCTTGTTCAGTCTTGCAAGGCAAACAGAAGAAGGTACTAACCACCACACCGCAAGAAGCTGTATAAATATCAAATACAAATTTAAAGCTAAACTTGGGAAAACTAAGGATACCAAGTCCTGATGCATACTGGCCATTTCACAGACCAGTCTAGCCTCGAACTGTAATAACCTCACCCACAACACAGTTATGGTAGGACCATGTGAAACCTATAATTATAAATCAAAATATAATTCAAGGAAGGAACGACCAGGGAGCTAATGAGGGTAGCCTGAAGCGGCGGCCGCCACCACCAGCCCACAACGGGAGACCCCTACACACCTCGCCTCACTCCCTACCAACACTAACTTTGTCCTGGGGTGGTGAGGGGCACCAGGGGCCACCAGGGGGCACCAAGGGGCACCAAGGGCTTTGTATCAAGGGCCCGCAGAGCCAAAC
>WNGS01163002.1:7839188-7859572 GCA_020271785.1 Procambarus virginalis | reverse complement strand
TATTATTGTTTGCAAAAATTTGAGCTCTTTTTTTTTTTTTTTAGCTTATATAAAGCATAGTAATCATATTTCAATATATAAATGTGACAACACAATAACCATTAATGTATATACTTGTAATACAGTTTAGCATAATAAAGAATAATGATATACCAGTACAAGCAAATACTGTATACTAGAAAGTTTCTAGTGTTGAATTTTGTCAAGATAGTATTCAGTAGTAAGGTTTGCAAAATAATAATCATAATACTATAATAATAATACAGTAATAATATAATAATTAAATAATAATAATAATAATAATAATATAATAATAATAGTAATAATATGTGCTGTATTTGAAAGTTTGAGATGCCATTCCTAGCTTTGAAATACTGTAGGAACTCAGTAATCCAAATTCCAATAACAAATCTTTGGGTAATCCAGATAAATTTGAGTTTGGGTTTTTGACTGCTCAACTTGAATACAAATTTGGATTACTGAGATTTCTTCCAGCAAAACCTGAATAAATTCAAATTTGTTCATGTTTTACTTTTCAGCTAAAAAATTTGGCTAATTCAAGTGTCTGGCTAACTCAAATAGGGTGGACACATACAATTTGGAAATCTGCTAATCAATATACAAGATACAACATACAGTAAGTTATAAATGGAATAAATTTTTGTTTCGACAAATTTTTGTTTTATGATATAAGAAAGTAATATTAACTTTTATTTGAAAAGATACTTTAGTCCATATTTAAATTCGTACAGTATACAGTATAATTTTTAATTGTTCATTATAACCCCAAAAACTTTTTTTGGATTCTATTATTTTTCATTTTCATGATTTTATTTTGTTAAATGTTTCCATCAGGACACTTATCCAGTATGATGTCCTAAACTTTGATTATTTTATAATGGCACTTTGTAATTTCTTGCAAGTTTAGATAGTCATGTCTGCCAGTACACTCATACATTATACATTATGTATGCTGAATGATACGCTAAATTAAATAGTGGAATTGTGGTACTTACATTATTTTTCTATATACAACTTTGTCCATGATAGTGATTTGGGCCTATAAACTGATATTGCAGTATATACTATCTTTGCCAGGTGTTTATGTTTCATTAAAAAAAAAGATAAAAATGTGTCCAGCACAGTGGCTGTAGGGTGAATATATCAAGAATGTCAGTGTATGTAGTGATTATGTCTCATGGTAACCAAAATTTATTGGAAGAAGAAAGAGTGCTAGATTACCAGCCAACACAGGATGATGAGAAATTACCGATATTTATACTGTACTGTTAGTCAGTGTGTGATATTGACTCATTTTTTTTCTCATTACTGACACTTTCCTTTACTTGTTTTTGTAATACTGTACTGAATTTTATTTGTTATAAAAAAAAGTTGTTATGAAAGAAGGTTTTGAGAGTGCACAATGGAGGCTGAAGGAGCTTCTGTCTTGATATAAGACATGGTGCAACCCTCCATCAACATATATACTGTATAATGTTTGGAAAAAACAAGAAAAAAGGTCAGATCAGATGATAGTGCATCACCTGATCAGTGGCAGCAGAAGCTCCAGTCATTTACTTATGCAGTATTTACCATTTGGTTACTTACTGGGAGCTGCTGATGTCAGCGGTTAGTTGATGAACCCTTCATCTCAACGAGTTGTGTTCTGGATATATCACCACTCAAGGTGTAGACTAAATGTTTAACAATCTCATGAGCATTATAAGGATGAATGGTGAATCAGTTCCTTTACAAGCCAGCCTGTTAAGGGAATTTTAATAAGATGTGCTTATTGGTTTACCATGCCAGGAAAAATTAAGATCTTATTTAACAAGAAATGATTTAAATGATAAGTGTAATTTTTAGCCCTCAAAAATGTCATTAATTAATATGCATCATACTAGACATCAAATTAAGCATGAGAGAAAAAAGGAGTCTGAGGGCAAGTTTAATCAAGTCAAACTGTGTAACCCATATAAAAGACTTATCAACTCAGTGGTAAAGTTTTATCCATAACAACTTAAAAAATACTTAAAACTTACTTTTATGTATTACTCAGTAAGCAAATTTAGCTAATGTCTAATTTATAATTACAGCATAAACAAAGTCCAAAACTGAACAACAATAACAATCTACGGTAACAATAAATCTAAATTTCATAGAATTTGTGTGAATGTTTAGTTTGGTTCCCAAACATCATTGCTCAACTTGCCAGGGCAAGCCATTTGTCGTGTGTTCCTTGAGATATTGACGAAGACAACTATGTTCCCCTCAGGTTAACTACCCAACGTCCCTGATTTCAAATGTAGAGTTTACACATGGTATATAAAAAAATATTCAGATTAAGTTACATTATGTCGAATATTTGAAGCACATGCATATTAAAATGTAACTTGATTGTCTTGTCATAATGGATGACTTAATGGTCATAGAAAGTAATCGTTGAGACATCTTGTGTAATTACTAATGTGTAATTACACGATGAAATGTGTTTATGTATGTATGTATTATAATGTATGTGTATTTATGTATTATAATGTGTGTGTGTGTGTGTGTGTGTGTATGTAATATATTATAATATATATATAGATATATTATATATATATAATATATATCTATATATATATATATATGTATATATATATATATAGAGATAGATTATATATCTATAATATAGATATATATATTATTAATATAATATATATATATATATATAATATATGTTATATGTATATGTATATATATATATAATATATATATATATATATATATATATATATATATATATATATATATATATATATAAAATAAAGTGGGTACCACCCCTGGTTGTTTGTAGGGACCCTCAAGCCTCGAAGAAGAGGATATGCAGCACCCGGGGGAGCCTTATCAGGCTCCCATGTGCACTGGCACATATCGTCTTCTCCTACCACCCCTTATATACTGTAAATATATAAATATATATAGGGGGTACCAGCTATATATATACTGTATATATTTTCTTAAAAATATTATCTATTTTTCAGAACACACAACCTGCATTAGTAATTTTATTGCCATATTTTAGAAAAGAACTATATATTGAAAATGAAATGAGAATTTATTAAACTTAATGAAGTATAACCTTGCAATATAAACACAGCCACAATTGGATATACCTTATGTATAACAGAGTTGCTTACTAGGTAAAGAGGAGCACTATCCTGAAGTACTTCAAGAGTACACCTACCCCCACATGCTCCTGTGACTATGCACCCACACCAGTCTCCAGCCCCTGTGTGGACAAATGGTCCCAGGACATGACCTGTCAGTCACTGTGTCACGGTACAACCCTTAGAACACTCTGGACAGCTACTCAGCACCAATTTTGTGTCTACTATAGCATACAGAGAGGAAAAATACAGACTGAAATTATGAATAGTTATGGGAACCAATCTAATCAATCACCTGTAATTCCATTTTTACAGAATTTGTACTAAGCATCAACAAGGTGACTGGAGCTGTGTGAATGATTAGGAAAATGCCCAAGTTTATAATAGTTCAAGTAAAAAGTAATGTATGGAATAGCCAAGGATACAAGATGTTTGTTCTTGTTTTTATTTTGTATTAAACAAGGGGGTGTCCACTCTTAATTTTCATAATATGAAGCTCAAATATTTTACAATTTGTTATAACTCATCTCCGGTCACCCCTGCCGAATAATAATACAACTTCCTTAGTCGAAAACATGCAAAACTTATTAAATCACGCTCTACTAATCGTCATATTCTCAGAACTGATTGCAATGGCGACAAAATCACTAAACCCAATAGAGTTTGTCCAATGTGAAAAGTCAATCATAAATGACTGGAATAAGGATATGATATCTGAATACATGATTTCACTTTTAAATTGGTATAAATTAAACTAAATTTACCACAGTTATGGAAGAACATTTCAAGCTTCAAATGAATAAATACATATGTCATGAAATTATACTAAAACTTTCATAAACTCATAACTACACCAATACATTGTTTAGCTCCATTCTGGATCCTTGTATCAAACACACCAACACATGCATGCATCCACACATTCACACACACCTAAACATCTTTCTACGCCACACACTAGGTTATTCTCACCCTTCAGTAGTCATGTCATAAGGCTCATCACTCCTTATTGCAATACTTCTGGGCCAGAACATCCACTTGTGGCACTATGAGTTCCAGCATCATCATCAGCCCACATGACCAAACATAGGAAAGCTGGTTGGTCTTCCCAGTGATATATATCATCTTTGTTTATTAGTGGTACATATTTTACTTTTTTTTTATAAATCATAATACCAATTTTATTCATTACTTAATGTGACTGAAATCATAATTAATGTAAAAAAAAATTTAGCAATTTATTTTCTACCAATATATTTTCAACATTACTATGTTATAATCAGTGTAATAACTAGTATTTTTCATGGTTTAATTTTTTTTGTGGAAAAATGTATTTTCAGTCAAATTTCATCATATTCAGCCTCAGAAATTACAAATAAGTATACATGTAAACAACCACGGGAACAGACCACCACACCATGAGTCATCAACACAGCACCTCAAGGTTACTGTATGCCCAATGTTTGTCTGTGTGTGGTTGTTCTTGTCCGTAGTCACAACACACAACGATAATAAGCGTATCATCAACAATGTAGATTCCAGATATTTAGCAGGGCCTTACAAGGCTAACAGAAAGATGTGTGGTGGGATAAGGGGGGGGAGGGGGGGCACACACAGGTACCTACACCTCATACTGACAGCATGAAGGAGTGTGCACCGTCACCGACTATTAACACCAGTGGATGTGATAAGGCTTTGCTTCTATTCACCTCCTAACACTAACTTGGTGATGGAACAGTTACCTGCTCACTGCAGATAGGTGATACGAAATGGTCGTAATTGGTAACCATTCCTGCTACGTGTAGCCTCCACTTGACAGGACACTTTTTTCATTATCGTGGTAAGAGGTGAAATTTACCCTTACCCACAATGCACTAGTGGTAATAAGGGGCACTCACTGCCACAAGACTTCACACTTAGCATGAAGAGTACTTAATGTTGCCTGTCCCTTCAAACCAGCAGTTTGAGGGGGCACTCATTGCCACTCGCCCCTCATACTGACAGCTTAAAGGGACAGCCCCCCCCCTGTCCCTCACACTGGTCAGGGCTCCACACTAATGTTCCCTAGCTAAAAGACTCCTGGTGAGGGTGCAGGATGGGAGGACAACAACAGATCAACAAGCACACCCTCTTGCTCCCAGGGAATACTATGGGAGTGTGTCTACTGGCTCTCTTATACAACCACACACAAGTTCCCTCATCAACTGTTTTAAATCTGGTGTGGCTTACCTTAACTAAATAATATTTAGCTTTCTAACCAGGAGTTGCAGAAGGGCTTGAATGTGTTTTACCAAAATAAACAATTAAAGTTAGGGTGGTCAAGGTTCTATGACCCACTGATAACATGCTATAAATGTCCATGGGTTTATACAATGTTGTTGACGAGTGAGAAGCGTAGTTAGTGCCCCCCCTGGCCTGGCTGGCAGGCCGTTGATGGTGCACAGCACAGTGGCCTGAGGGGAGCGTGGCCCGGGGCGCCGCCGAGTGGACGTAATGAAGAGGGGAGTCAGTGGGCCTCCCTGCCAGGATCACTTGCCCCTGTAAACCTGGCTACCTCTGATACAGAGGCTACAGTAGATGCTCACGCCACCAGATCGGGCGGGTCAGGGCCGAATAGGTTCTTGTAAGAGGCGTGCAGCCGCATGGTGTCCACGCCTGCAGGGGGTGGGGGAGGTGGAGGCAGACCTTCATCCTGAGCTGAAACATGACGCTGCCGAATGTCATTGCCCCATCGGGGTGCAGGAGGCGCTGGGGGCACATCTGGAGGTAGGCCTGGAGGTGAAGGAGGTGCTAGTGGTGCTGGTGGTGGTGGAGGAAGCATCCGAGGCAGATCAGCAGCTCCTATGCTAGCTGCTGCAGCGCCACTTGCAGAACTCACAACTGCAGCCCCAGCACCAACACCAGCTCCCGCCCCTGTCCCAGCTGCACCCCCAACTCCAGATCCAGCTCCAGACCCACTTTCAACATTGACACAAATCACTGATGGCTCATTAACCCCATTTGCCTTGAGTCTTCTCTGCATCATCATAGAGGCTCGCAAAGTTTTCCGTTTCTGAAAATGCAAAATCACTAATAATTATACAAAAACAAATCTACGTTCTATATTGTTGCAAAGTTTTCATATTCATTCTTGCTTGAAAGCAAAAAGAGAAATATACACTAGATTTATTTATTTAACAAACCTCAACAGCTCCTCTCCACTTGTCGGCAGCATGTCGAGCAATTTCTAGCCGCTTTTGTTTACGTATCTGATGCTTTTTGTAAATTATTTCAATAATAATTAGTCCTATGCCACCAACAATGCCAGCAGCAACCAGGATAAATACACCTGCCATGTTCTTGAGACCTAGTGTTGCCGGCGCTTTCTCATCTGTGTTGCACATGTCTTCCTGGTTCTGTAAAATCCATTTGTTATCTAGTTCTTCCATGTAACCACTCTCATGGAACTCCAGGATAGCCAGAGTCACCCTGTCTGCCCAAGGTGAGTTCTTTTTTAAGCCTATACCATACCCTGAGCGGCCAAAGAGCTCCCCTGCAGTCACCAGTTCACAGTCCTGGGCAGCCTCGTATTCCAAACGTGAACTGTCCCATATGAAGGCTTTCAACTTCCTGATAATTTTCAAACAAAATTACTAAATTAAGATTTTTTAAACATAATTATTTGATTGAAGGCACCTAAGTATAATACCCTATACTTAATAGCTTATCAAGAGTAGTAAATAGAAACTATCATTTCATTAAATGTTTTTAAAAGACATACCCAGACTTGACTGCTGTGATGGCTGCCTCTGCAGTAGGATAGTTGTTGCCCTCCATGGTGCGGTACATGTTGCTCAGCTCCACCTGTCGTCTGAAGTACATGTCCACTGACGATCCTTTCACTGTCGCATATGTGAAGTTTTCCATTGGATTTCGTAGCTATTTAAAAACAAATAGATTTGACAGTACATCCACTTGAAGACCAGTGCACAATGTGAAGCACATTGTTGCCTGTCATAAAATCCTTTGAATTTTATTAATTTTATTAATTTTAAATACAGTGGCACCTCTATTAACGAGTTTAATCCGTTCTGGCACCGAGCTCGTTATGTGGAAAACTCATCTTAAGAAACAAATTTCCCCATTTAAAATAAAGGAAATAAATTTAATCCGTTCCACTCCCAAAACATCCATACTTGTATGACATTTTTTATGTAAATATAATACTGCATATGTAATTATATATGTTTTGTTGTACTGTTTTAATGTTTACTTTACCTTATGAAGAGTAGTTGCTGGCTTGAGGGAGACGATGGGGAGGTGGGAAGGAGGAGAGGGGTTATGGTGTGGAAGGAGAATACACCTCTGAGTCAGGCGGGCTCTCTCTTCTTGGGAATTTCACCCCACTGGGACCGGGTTGTGGTTCACTATCACTGGCTTCTTCTTTCCTCTACTTTTGCAAAGAGCGTATATATTGACAATTGCTTTTGTCTTTGTTTTAGGATGTTCCTAAAACGAGACAGCAAATTGTCATTAAACATGTTCACACACCGGGTTGTCACTGCTTTATCAGGACAGCTTTTCCAAGAATGCGTTCACCTTTTCAAACATTCCCAACACTTCCCTGATCTCAGTGGAAGAGGCAGCATCCTCCCTTACCTCCTCATTCCCTTACTAATGGTGTAAATTGTTGATGAGGCCCTGCCATACTCCCTTGTGAGACCAGTCACACAGACACCACACTCATGCTTTGCTATAATTTCCTTCTTCAAATCCACAGTAATTGTGTCTTTCTTCCTCTTGACAACACTATCTTTAGCAAGCAGCTTCTTTGGCAACATCATGCGTTACAAATTGTAGTCACAAAACCACAAAAAACAAAACAAAGAAAAGCGCAAATAAATGCAGAGGGATACTTGTCGTGCACGATACAACAAGACTGGCGTCGGAGGCGTTGGAGAATTTGCGAGAACCCGCGAGACGCTAGGAAGCACCATGTGGTTTTGCTCGTTAATAGAGGTGAAGCTCGTCAATAGAGAAAAATTTGCTGCGAGTGGCTCACTCGTTACTGGAAATGCTTGTAAATAGAGCCACTCGTTAATCGAGGTGCCACTGTATATGATTATGATGTCATATATATTCTGATATAGCATGATAAATCATTTCATTAATTCATTTTATTAATTCTGCTAGAATTTACCTACTTAAAATTATCTGTTAGATTAAGGACCTGCCCGAAATGCTGCGCGTACTAGTGGCTTTACAAGATTGTAAATACTATACTATGTATTCTCACAAACCCCATGTACCTTTTTGTATATAAATAAATAAATAAATAAATAAATAAATAAATAAATAAATAAATAATAAAGAACTTTATGAGTGAATGTGACGAGCATGTTTCTGAGCAGGCCATCAGTTACTCCCTAATGATGTCTTTGACACAGATCAGGAACAAACAGGACAACATACTAGTACAATGTTACAGGGACTTTTCAAATGTCCACTACAGTGTCATAATACGTGCAAGGGAGGCACTGGAAAAGAATCTGGACTGGACCAGTGATTGCCAAACATAGGCTCCTGCTAACTACCAGTTAGCCTACTTTGTAAGCCCTTATTGACCACTACTAAGAGGAAGCACTAAGCATATCTCTGTTTTCCTGCTTGAGCCATCCCACATACTCTCTGATATTATTTCTGTTCATAATATGCATGGAAAGTGAGACAGAAAATGAGGGAGGAGACACAGCAGGAACATTCATTGGCACCATTTCAAGTGTATCACCATTGTTTCCTGACACCTGTGCTCAGGAAAATTGCCACTATGCAAAATTTCAAGAACTTTTATTGCTCAGGAAGATACATTAGATAGAACTATACTACAAATAGTTTACTGTCTATGCTCAATAACTGAATTTCATGGAGCTCACCCCCAATCAAGTTAACCAGATACTTGAGTTACCTGAATTTTTACCCAAAAAGTAAAAAAAAAAGTAATAAATTTGAATTTGGGTTTTAGTTCAGCAGTAATCCAAATTATTATTCAAACTGAGTGGTCAAGAACTCAAACCTGAATACTGTATACAGTATTCATATTTCCCAAAGATTCAGATTACCTAAATTTGGATTACCGAGCTCTTACAGTACAGTACAGTCCTGTACTTGAAAATTAATTATCAAAAATATGACATCAACATTCCTTTACTTCATTACGACCAAATGAAAATACAGTACATGTATTTAGATATTTACCAACATCAGAAATAAATGTTTTATGATATAAAATGGAGAAACAATTTTTTAGAATTTTTATGAGCACCTAGAAAGGTATTTAAAAAACTGTACAGTTTGAGGGTTATGCATTATTTTAATATACAGTAATTTGTGTTATAAATGAAAGCCGCAAAAACCTGGTACAGCTTGACATCTGGTCTGGGGCCTGACAGCTGAGTGGACAGCGCTTCAGATTCGTAGTCCTGAGGTTCCGGGTTCGCTCCCCGGTGGAGGCGGAAACAAATGGGCAGAGTATCTTTCACCCTGATGCTCCTGTTACCTAGCAGTAAATGGGTACCTGGGAGTTAGACAGCTGCTATGGGCTGCTTCCTGGGGGTGTGTAACAAAAAGGAGGCCTGGTCGAGGACGAGACCGCGGGGACGCTAAGCCCCGAAATCATCTCAAGATAACTTCAAGATACAGTAATTTTGTATTTATATCCAAATGATGTGATCACGATCTAGAATTTGATTTTGGCTAAATTGCTCAGAGATCCAAGTTATTGAGATTCAATTTAGTGAGCTCTTACTGTATGCATTGTACAAAGACTGAAATGTTTAATGTATAAGTATGACCTATTGTAAACCAGAAACTAAGTTTCATGGATAAAAACAAATCAACCTAAATTAAAAATCTAGTCCCAGACTGTTGACTGTACATGACAGAGCAGTCAGATAGTATGTGAAGTGGCTTGGGCAAGGAACCACGAGTCATCCATGGTGCTGCTGCCTCTTGGTGGCCGTTGGCAGAGGCTGACCAAGCTAGATAACAGTAGTTAGTGATGGCTCTTGTTTGGTGATGACCAGTACAGTGTTGTCATAGGGAGCATTTGGAAGGGCTTTGATTTTATGTGAATTAACCTCAGTTGATCATTCAGATCCGGAGTGATTTTTTCTCCAGTGCCTCCCTAGTGCCTAATAGTCATGTAGTATACATTTGAAAAGTCCCTGTGCTGCCATGCTATTACATCATCCTGTATGTTTGAATATGATCCATGTTCAAGCTCAACCCTCCAAGAGTCTAATTGACTAAACCATTAACTGGCCAGGACAGAAACCAGATCACAGGGACAATGCTCCTTGGCACCAGCTCAAGGTAACCTCAAGGTAAGACACAATATGATCTTATTTTATATAATAAGCATATTATGAATCAAAAACTTAACTAACCCTTTAAGACCCTTTAAGTAAGTATATTATAATTAAACCAAATTTTGGGAAGATCCTTACATCCTTTATCAAGGTGCTGTAGACAATGTTTACAGCACCCTGATATAGCATGTAGGTTTCATCCAAATATTTGGTGTAATAACACTATACTAACACATGTGTTGGGTCTTTTCTTCCCTTTCATTATTATTATTATTATTATTATTATTATTATTATTATTATTATTATTATTATTATTAACTGTTATGGTTGTCCCAATGAACACATGGTGATGGCCACATAAATGTCATTATACTGTACAGAAGCCTGCTCTGCCATGGTTGCTCACTTCATTTGAAGTATATATAAATCATGCAGTGTATTGTCTATTTTAATATATCTTACCATTTCTTCATGGTAAAATAATTTACATTTCTGAGCATGGCTTATTTTTCCCTAATGAAAGTGTCTAATACCTAGAGTGTATAGTACATGTTCAACAGAATCTGAAATAACTACAGTACAGTACTAAAAAGACTTTATCTTCTGACCCTAGCATCATTGATGCCTGTGAGGGAGGTTTGAGGACGATCCAACACAAGGAAGGCGGCCAGGTTGGCAGTGTATGAAGCTACGATGATCATAGCAAATCCGGCCCACACCATTCCCAAGACACGTGCACTGAAACTCCGCGGCGTACCTGTGACAGGGTGAGACACTGTGCTATTATGTGGTTATTAGTAGAAGAATTTTGGTAGGGGTTACTATTGTGGAGGGGGTCACATTTCTCTGAAGGGTCTGGATGGACCACTGTTGAAGTTAGTAAAATGTTAGGTGAGAGGAATATCATTATGGCAGAAACAAGTGTGTGCATGTCTGAGTACTTCTGATATAAAAGCAACTGATAATTATTAAAGTGGAGATGAAATAGCTCCATCTAACCCAGAGTGACAACAAAAAGTTTACTCAAATACTCAAAAACTCTCCAAGCCCTACTTGGCATCACAGAGATCACCAAGTAGTGTTCTCACCAAACCACTACTCTCCCACTTTACTGCTTCCCTCAACTGCAACCTGATTGCTACACCCTAGCCAACACCAAGATTCCAGCCTCAAGCCATTTCACATGTTCACTGGCACAAAGAAAACTCTACAAATAGAGAAATCAGAGACTCAAGGAAGAGAATGGGTGCATCCAAGTCTTGCTCAAAATGAAGCTTCTCATATCGATTCAAAGCTTGATGTCTTAGCCTGGATGCTCTTAAAGGCAGCAGTATAAGAAAGTGGTCAACAAAATTACAAAGTAAATAAATGAGGAAAACTGACCTCGTGTGATGCAGTGTGTAGTTCGTGAAGCTGCAGTGCAGGCAGTAGATGGATACAACAATGAGCCACTGCAGAACACCAAGTGCCTCAACAAGAGTAGAGCAGCTTACCTGAAGGAAAGTCGTCCAAGTGCACACACTGACAGCGTAGTTTGGAAATCCTGTGGAGGTAGAAGGCAGTGATAGGTTTGCCAGAAGCCTCGAGCTTGGATGTTGAAACAGGACATTGCCAAGAAGAATGCCTTGAGAATGGCAAACTTCCAAAGGACATCGGCCCAAGAATACACCTATGGTTAACTCACTGGACCACTCTGCAGAGCAGCTTAGTGATACAGGGCACCATGGTGTGAGTATTAGGAAGAGAGATTAATCTGAATCTGTCTATGAATCTGGAGATAATGATGTAAGGCACCAAAAGGACAGTGTGTGTGTTTTATCAGAGATGGACAAATAGGCCTGAAACAAGGCATCTCATGAAAGAATAAACCTCATATTTTGCCAAGAAACTTGAAATATGATGAAGATTCATAAATTCAACTCCATGACCAAAAGTGAAGGAGCCAGGATGTTGAAGGAGAGCATGAAGCCCAACAATCTGGGGGCCTGTTGCAAGGGCAAGCAAGAACATCTTAAGGGTGAAATCCTCAAAGGAATAACTCAAAACCTGCCAAGATACAAGCAGCTCAACACCCTTATCAAGCAGCCAGGTGAGTTCTACTGGTAAAACTCACCTGGCTGTTTGATAAGTCAAGCAGCATTACTTTCTAATGAAAGAACATTAGTGAAAGTAAGCCCTACTGAACTAAAGAAAGAGAAAACTTGACAGATCTAGGCTGGATACCAGCAAAGAATTAGAGGAAGCAGTGGTGTTTAGCATAAGTTTCCAATCCCAAAAAACCAGGTGAGAAATGACAATGTGAAGAACTGATGCAGAAGTAGTCTAACAAGAGCAAAACAACTTGAGGAGCCCACCAGTCCATCTAATACTGCCAATGAGAGGAGAGCCAAAAAATGTTTTATGAAAAACACTATCACCTACTCAGGTAGTTAGTGATTCCATGCAGATAAAAAAAAATTCTGGATTACCAAATGTGTCACATATATTCAGAAAAAGAGTCCTCATCCACTTCCTACTTCATCCAGCTCAGATGAAACTCGAAGAGGTTGTCTGCCAATACATATGAAACTCCTTGAGGGTAACTTACTCTAAAAGATTAAATCCAGCTGAGCCAGAAGAGACGCTATAGCCGATGTCCAAATCTGATGATGTTGCAGGCTCACGTCAACATTTGGGAAATGGCAGCTTTTTGAACTGCACTCTAGATCATTCCTGTTCCAAGAGATTAGGAAACTTGTCTCTACTTTGCTGCACTGTCAAAATGAAGACGAGTTTCCTAGACTCATGGTAGACCCACTCTGGAAGAGACAGTACACATCAGTGCACTGTTGAAGTGGAGACAAGATACCTAGCCTCTTGGTAGACCCATCTTAGAAGAGACAGCATGCTATCAATGCATTGGCATTGGTAGTGGAGATTAGTTACCTAGTCTCTTGAAACAGAACTGAGCAAGAGTGAAACTCAAACAGCTGCCATTTCCCAAACACTGATCAGAGCCTGCAACAGCATCGTAGACCATCACACTTGGCCTACATGTTAATGGCTGGAGACAGAGCCCCCAACCAACACTGGAAGTGTCAGTAAATAATTCAAGGAAAGGAGCTGGAGGCCTCCAAGAGAATTAATCCCAAAAAAACTCCAGATGAAGTCACTAAAGGACACTTCTTAAGGCCAAGGGAAGCTACTTGTGACAATCCTACAATTGCTGATGAACCTCAAAGAGGAGAAATGTTCTTAATGCCTTTAGTTAGAAGTGGCCAAGGAAATATACCAAGCAAACAAAATTTAGCTAGCAGAATATGCTCTGGAGATTCCAATATCCCAGAAACAACTGTAGAAAAAGCACAAGCCAGGCTAAAACAATTCTTGGAGAGAAATGGAGCCAGACCCAGAGTGGGTCTGCCATGAGGCTAGGTAACTCGTCTTCACCTGAGCCCCACCCACAGGAACACTGTGAAGGCTGCAGTTGAGATTTAGGCTCATTTATCAGAAAACAAAATTTCCTCAAGCTAGCAGGCTAAGCTGCTAACTGGGAGCTTATATGAACCAGTCATAAACAAATACAAAGACATTAGTTCTTTGAAGATGGATGGCCAATCACACAATTTCACAACGTAAAATTTAAATATGTTATGCCTAAGCAAAAGGATATGAATCTTGATCAACTCATCTAAGCTATTGAGGTCAATGCTCCACTATTTGGCCACTACTCCAAGGTAGTGACCAAATTGAGGTACGTACTATAATTTCCACTAGACCACTTCACTTTGGATGCAGTTGCCCATAAAGACTAAATTTAAGTGTATTAAATGAAAGGATGTGATGCAGGTAGAACCATATCCTAGTTGCTAGATTCAGCATGAAAGGGAGAGCCCAAAAGTGGTGAGATGTGTGATCTATCAGGTAGTCCCAGCAGTCCCTGAACCTCAGATGAATGAGAACATGCCAATAAGCATGGGACAAGTGTGGGGTGAAAGAATTTGATGGACCAATGACTAGGTTGCTAGACAAAATGTAGTACAGAAAATTAAGACACCGATCTCAGACAAACACAGAATTGCTGAAATCTCTGCTTGAAGAAGACTTTCTTCACCGCCGAAAAAAAAAGAAAATTGAAACCCAAAGAATAAGTCACACTAAATTCCGCTAACCAACAACTCACAAATGTGAGCATGGACGAAGGCAGCTGTATACAGCTAAGTAGAAACTTGCAGGGGGTGAAAAGACCAACTCCTGGCCAGACCCCAAGACCTTACTTGCAAGGCCCAGGCATTCCTGGCTGGCCCTCTCCTGCTGAAAAGCCAAATTAGGGGTTATTTACCCATGGAACTCTAACCCACCAAAGCAGTAAATGCCAAGACAGTACAGCACTCCAGCTTAAAAGTCAACTAGAAAAAATCCTCAAAAATATTGGAGAAACTTGTCTCAGTAGAGGCCATTAGAAATAGTGGTCCTTAGAAAATGTAGCTTTGTTAGAGGTAGCTGCTGCATTGCCAAATGTTTTGGCCTTGATCCTTCAAGCTGCATCAGCCAGTATTTTTACCGTATGTTATGGCTGCAGGTGCACTGTGCTAAGGCAGTTTCAGAGTTCTTTCTGAACATTTTTGCTGTTTTTCTCTTTACTCTTTTTGTCCCTGGAATTTCCTGATGAAATGGTGCAGCAGGATCTGTATGATGCAAGGACATCCTTTCAGCCATTAAATCAGGTGTTCTAGTAAGGAGGCTGGTGGATGTTTCTTTTATGATTGGGTATTAAAATATAACTGAACAAATTAGAGGATGTTGATTCGGAAAATTTCTTCAAAAGGTCAGATGTAACACAAACAAGGAGTAACAGTTTCAAGTTCAATAAGCCACACTGTAGGACTGAGAACAAGAGATGCTTTTTCACCCACAGGGTTATTAACCAATGGAACTGCCTACCCGCCAAAGCAGTTAATACCAAAACTCTGTTGGGTTTTAAAGTACAGCTGGAAAAGATCATCAAGGCAAATAGGGGGGACCTTAGACAAGCCACTGGCATCCTGTCCTTGTCAAGGCCACTAGTGTTAGTGCTCTCAAGTAAATTCTCACGTAAACTCAGGTATTTTTTACTTCTGCTGTTCCTGCAGTTGCAGGTAGGCAGTTCCAGGTTTGGAGGAGTCGCAGCAGGACTATTTGTTGCCATTTTAGTAGGGCTTGAAAAGGCTTTGAGTGTTAATGAGAGTACTTTCTGTAATCAATGGGTTGGACTGAGCTTTTCTCCGGTGCCTTCACAGCACCATTATAACCTCACAGGAACATCAGAAAACATCCCTGTTGAGCTGGTGAAAATGTCACCCTGCTCTGATTGCCGTAATCCTGTCTAACAGGACATTCATTGATCTTACCTTAGCTTGTATCAGTGGAATAGCTAAAAAAAAATACTTTATTACCTTAATTTTAAATCTATTATACATGTAAGCAATATGTTATACTGTGCAGTATGTATATGAAATATCTACTTGTGGATATTAAAGGTTTAAAATTGTGCTTTGGCTTAACTGGTGAATCTTTAACTCATTTGTAGCTAAATTAATCCATTGCCTGTTGAATTAAACAAAACTTATTCAATCATCCAGTCAAGATTTTTCAAAACCTACAGTACTGTATATCAAATTAAATGTGATATAAAGATTGTCAAAAACTATTTATACAGTTCTACAGAAAAAAATTACACAGCCAATTGATAATTCAAATATCATCACAAATCATATATTTTGGGTTTGTAATTCAGTAGTTGCAAATTCTCCCCAGTTGAATAATTTGCAATTTGGCCAACAAATGTATGGAAATATATAAACATTCCTGTAAATTTTTCAATTCTTACTCATTTTTACATTTCATAATTGTTATAATGTAAATCTTGATAAGATTCATTTGGTTGGCAATAGTGAGGGACAGGAAGCCTGTTTACCTTACTGAGATCTTCTCCAGGCCAACTAGGGGAGTTGGCCTGGGGGCCAAGCAGTTCCCGTGGCATAGTGATAAGACACTCGCCTGGCGTTTCGCGAGGGCTTTGGCCTGGGTTTGTATCCTGGCCGGGGAGGATTTACTGGGATGCCAATCCTTAACTATAGCCTCTGTTTACCCAACAGTAAAATGGGTACCTGGTTGTTAAGAGATTTGGCGGGTCATATTCCGGGACACATAGGATTAAGGACCTGCCCGAAATACTATGCGTGCTAGTGGCTGTATAAGAATGTAAGAACTCTTTTGTGTATGTATGTATATATAGTGTTATATATATATATATATATATATATATATATATATATATATATATATATATATATATATATATATAGTACAGTTTACAAATATATATATAATGTGTGTAAATCACGAATATTTACACGTGATGAATGAAAATGTGACAGTGTCAGACCACGACACTGTCAATTGAAGAATTGAAACACTGGAACACTGGAAGAATTGAAACAGGAATTTCCTTAAGTAATTTCGTATTTAATAATAATAATACTGATCCTTCTGAAGATGTATTATTAAATACGAACATACTTAAGGAAATTCCCTTTCAATTCTTCCTTCGTGGTCTGACACTATCATTCACATATACATATATACATTATATATATATATATATATATATATATATATATATATATATATATATATATATATATATATATATATATATATATATATATATATATATATATATATATATCACTAAGAACTCTTTGACCCGGCCAGGATTCGAACCCATGCCATCCAGGATCACCCCTAAACGTACACAGTACCGTGACCACCGCACCAATGATCGTCAATGATCTGGCTTGTGCGTTCATGCAGCTTTCTCACACACATATATATATATATATATATATATATATATATATATATAGACACACACACACACACACTGACACCACGAGCGTAGCTGTCATCCTGTAACTACACTTATGTAATTACCCTCCTCCAGGATGCAAGCCACAACAGTTGCCCAATTTCCAGGTCCTGTACCTATTTACTGCTAGGTGAAACAGAGGCATCAGGTGCAAGGAAACATTGCTGAAATACTCCTGTTCTACAAGGGAATTAAAGCTAGGACCATATGGCTGTAATGTGACTGCACTGACTGCACAAATACAGTACTGTATTGTACTCTTGACACTGGACGTGTCCTGACCATGTATTATCCTCTGTACTATCTAGGTGTCATCTCTCATTACTCAAAGAATTTCATCCATTTTTAGTTTGATATTTCGAAATTTATTAGTAAAAAAGATGTCTATCAGTAATAGTAGTCAGGCTAAACCAGTTAAGACAAATAAGAGCTATTTTAACATTGACGATAAGAATGCTGGGAAAGGAGCTCATTGATGACACTTGCACTGTTTCTATTATCAAAAAGCCAAAGGAGAGAGGTCCAGCGGCAAAGCTTAAGAGGTAAAGCCTCAGGGCCATAAATTTGTGTGAGTTTGATCAAGCAGTTTACAAATACCAGTAGTGTATTGTGATACAATCAAAGACATGGCTGTGGACTATTTAGAATAAAAGCACCATGTGAAACACAGAAATCCTTTCTCAAGCATTTCCTTAGAGTTACCAACTTTTTCAAGGGTAACAAACAGAAAATTATAGCTCCTTAAAAACCAACAATTTAGGTCAGGTATAATGTTTACATGCTAGTATCATGATGACCTAATCACCCCAAAAACAACTGGTATCTTACATACACTGCTGGTTCCTCTCAACAAAAATGCTAGAGGGCTGACAATTTAAAAAAAATCACTGTTTTCATTGTAATGATAGTAGAAATACAAATGGCTTCACACTATTTTTGCATCATTAAGTTCTTTTCATGTACAGTCAATTTAGCTTCTCTTCAATGAACAGAATACTAACAATTTAATTATAAGATATTTATGTTATTGTATTTGTATTTCAGTCACATTTATGCTCATTAAATTTATTTTCCAAACCTCTAAAGGTCTCTCCTTTATACTGTACATTTGATCACATCCACCACAAAAAACAACAAACAACTTCATTTAAAATTCTAAATCTCATTAATGTCATGACTATATTTTTTGATGGGCAGAGTAATCACTACTATACATTCATGCCAGTTACAGTCATACACCAAGAAAAGTTATCGTCAGTTGAGCCGTATGATTCTATTATTTTGTGTTGTCCTGGTGTTTACTATATTAAAAATCCTTTAAAAATATCCAGTCTTCCCCTTCAATCTTTCCAAACAAAATACATCAAGCACATTAAATTCATAACAAAATCTTTAAATCTCCTCAGTATTAACCATTAAAACCTTTGCTGGAAATGTTGAGAGATAAGCTTACCTTCACCTATACCACTGTTGAGCAAAACTCCCCATGCAAACCAAATTGCAGAAGACAGGTTAAGAGCATCTTCCTCTGTGCCATCCATATTGGCAAGCTTATACCTGAAATTATGAACAAATATATAATGTCAAGCTGATGATAGAACTCCACTTATTCTAGATACAGTAGCACTAAAGTAAGAAGCTTTTAGTTTTTGCTAAATATTTCTCAAAGAAATGAGTAAGTGTGAGAGGATGTGATGATGCTTATCAGAATTGTTTTTTTAAGGGAAAATATAATTTGTTGTACTGTATTTGACAATTAAATACAAAGAATTGCACACCTGGTCTTATGTAGTGCTGTGAGCAAAGACTGGAATGTTTTGGCACTTGTTTATACATGATTCTACAAACAATAATGGGCATGATACTGTAGATGAATGATATTTTATAATATATAAAACTGTCATTCCTGAGTTTACCTGAGAGCCACTAACACTAGTGGCCTCAACGAGGACAGGAAGGCAGCGGCTTGTCGAAGGGCCCCCATTTGTCTTGATGATCTTTTCCAGCTGTACTTTAAAACCCATCAGTTTTGGCATTAACTGCTTTGGTGGGTAGGCTGTTCCATGGGTTAATAACCCTGTAGGTGAAAAAGCATCTCCTGTTCTCAGTCCTACATGGTGTCTTTTTGAGCTTGAAACCGTTGCTCCTTGTTTGTGTTACATTTCACCTCCCGAAGAAAATATCCGGATCAATATCCTTCAATTTTTTCAATATTTTAACAGTTTCAATAAGATCTGCCCTGTCATGCCTAGTTTGTAGTGTTGCTAACCCTGTGGCCTTCAACCATTTCTGATACGTGAGTTGACTTAACTCTGGAATGATTTTTGTTGCCCGGTGTTGCACTTTCTCCAGAACAGCTATATCCTTCTGAAGATGAAGTCTCCGTGCTTGGATGCAGTAATCCAAATGTGCCAGTACCAGAGATATATACAATTGAATCACTACCTTCTTTTCCATGAAATCGAAGGTACGCTTCATTATTCCAAGTGTTTGGTTAGCTTTTTTAACTGCTGTTCCTACCTGCTGTGCAACTTTCATTGAGTGATGGATTTTGACTCCAAGGTCCTTTTCCTCATCAATCTGCTGTAATATAATGTTATTAATTTGGTAGTTGTGGCATGGGTTGTTGTACCCCACATGCAGTGTGTTGCATCGCTGCCCGATGCCGCATATTTCGCCACAGAACCAAAATACAGAGTATGTTTGAAGATGCAAATGGTGTCATTCATTTTTTTTTTAGAAACTCCATTTATTGTCCGAATACTATGGGACTTATTTTTAAATGTGCACCAACTTCTGCCCATTCTCTGTATATCCCATGTGGCCTCCTGACCCAACTGTGTGGACACCCACTCACGCTGAAGGCTCACTGTTCTCGTGACCTCGTTTGTGACAGCCGCGGCCTCCCCTCGAGTCGAAAAGTTTCCCCATTCTGGTTAATTTTATCTCAGGTATGTGGTTACCGGCTTTATAAACACTGAAAATTGACTTCCAGA
>WNGS01163002.1:7785380-7839088 GCA_020271785.1 Procambarus virginalis | reverse complement strand
TCCAATCAGATTCATTCCCATTTAGCACCACTCTTTGTTTTCTTTGCTTTAACCATTGTGTTATCCATTCTAGTATTCTTCCATTTATTCCTGTCCCTGTACTCCTGCCAGTCTTTCATGTGGTACCTTGCCAAAGGCTTTAGCAAAATCCATGTATACTACATCAACCAAAAGTCCTTGGTATGAGTAGCTGGTTACCGTTTCAAAAAATGTAATTACCTAAGTGTAATTATCAAAATGTAGTTACAGGATGAGAGCTACGCTCGTGGTGTCCTATCTCCCTAGCATGTGAGCAGGTGTTGCACTTGTTGTTGTGAATTAAGGGGTGATGACGAATGTGGGATTGGATGCGCCCCAGTGTACTTGTAACGGGTTAATCGCAGTCTAATGGCGAAACGAATGATGCATATCACCAGAAACTAATATGCCTTGCGGCAAATAAATGCACAGACAGGCAGATGATTGAGAGACCCCCAGGAGTCTCTCAGGGTGACAAGTACCAGCCCCACCCCACACAGAGAACACTGGGTAGCAAAACCAAAGACTCGCCCCCCAACTACTAAAATGCAAAAGTCATCCAGTGCCCTCCAGCAGAGCAGAAACCAGCCACCTACCACGTCTGAGGGCACACTAGGGGCCACCAACTCCAGGCACCTCTCGGCTAAGCCGGCGCAGGACACCATCACCCCACCGGGATAACCAGCCAAAAAATGTTTGAAATCTATCAACAATCCTGTGACCCAACGCGACATGAGTGCCAAGCGTTGTAACAATCCGGATCATTGAATAGGAATGCCAAACGGCAGTATCAAATCCGAAATTGCGAAACAGAATGTAATCTGGCGTCTCCCAGGCGGAAGAGGTGTACACACATCCGCTCGTCGTCAAGGTTAAACCAGAAGTCCTTGTACTTGTAAGGCAGGATTTATTTTAAACAAACTCATGTTGAGTTGATTTTACAAGACTGTTCTCTGAGAGATGGTGAATGATTCCCTCCCTTAGGATTCTCTCCATGAGCTTGCAGATGTGTGACATCAAGCTGATTTGACGGAAGTTCTCTGCTGAGCTCTTTCTGCCTTTTTTGAAAATAGGGCCTTTTATTATATTAGTTCCCTTTTTATAATCTAAGCTAATACCTCCCTATCCCATGACAGTGAAAAACAGAGTAAAAATAATATATGTATTATAGGACTATGTATCTATACATAAAACAAGATCTGAACATAAGTCCTCTAGATATAAATCAACAACCTACCGGCCAAAAGGACTGAATCTGTCGAGGAGGTAGAGGACAAGTGCCACTACATGCACCGACACCATGACCAGAATCCACAGTGTGTTGCGAAAGGGCTGAAGAAAGGACACTAAGGTGGAGTACCGAGGTTGCTGTGGACAGAGAAAGATAAATATGAATTCCAAAAGAGAAAGATGGAAAAAACACAACTTTACATTGTCAATATTTTAAATCACAGTACTTGTCCACAACAATAATCCCTACACTAAAAGATATTGCCAATGCCAGATGACAAAGAGGATCAAATCATTTCAAGGGGTATAAATTTCACATACATAATGATTATACTCATATGAAATAAAGCAGTTCCAATGTAAAATTAGGTTAGTAAATTTCAATGATGCAGTGAGATGAAGGCATAAGAGGCACTGAAATACTGATGAGGCATCAAGACATTGAATAGTGTTAATACAAACCTCATATTATGTAGCTATATTTATTAACCTAACCTGTTTTTACATGACAATTATTTTGTTTAATTTTCAATGAGACTTAATAAAGTAAATTCAAACAATATTGAAAAGGAACTCAAACAGGACAATAATGGAACTCAAACAGGACAGCAAGGGAAGTTAAACAAGACAAGAAAGCAATTAACACAGGACAACAAAGGATTTCAAACAGGAAAACAAAGGAAGTCAAACAGGACAACAAAGGAAGTCAAACAGAACAACAAAGGAAGTCAAACAAGACTACAAGGAATTCAAACAGGACAACACAAAGTCAAACAGAACAAAGAAAGTCAAACAGGACAATAAGGAAGTCAAACAGGACAACAAAGGATGTCAAACAGGACAACAAAGGATGTCAAACAGGACAACAAAGGAAGTCAAACAGGACAACAGGAAGTCAAACAGGACAACAAAGAAATTCAAACATGACAACAAAGAAGTCAAAGAGAATAACAAAGTCAAACAGGACAACAAGGAAGTCAAACAGGACAACAAGGAAGTCAAACAGGACAACAAGGAAGTCAAACATGACAACAAAGGAAGTCAAACAGGACAACAAGGAAGTCAAACATGACAACAAAGGAAGTCAAACAGGACAACAAAGGAAGTCAAACAGGACACCAAAGGAAGTCAAACAGGACACCAAAGGAAGTCAAACAGGACAACAAGGAAGTCAAACAGGACAACAAAGAAATTCAAACAGGACAACAAAGGAAGTCAAACAGGACAACAAAGGAAGTCAAACAGGACAACAAAGGAAGTCAAACAGGACAACAAAGGAAGTCAAACAGGACAACAAGGAAGTCAAACAGGACAACAAATGAAGTCAAACAGGACAACAAAGGAAGTCAAACAGGACAACAAAGGAAGTCAAACAGGACAACAAAGGAAGTCAAACAGGACACCAAAGGAAGTCAAACAGGACACCAAAGGAAGTCAAACAGGACAACAAAGGAAGTCAAACAGGACACCAAAGGAAGTCAAACAGGACAACAAGGAAGTCAAACAGGACAACAAGGAAGTCAAACAGGACAACAAGGAAGTCAAACAGGACAACAAGGAAGTCAAACAGGACAACAAAGGATGTCAAACAGGACAACAAAGGAAGTCAAACAGGACAACAAAGGAAGTCAAACAGGAAATCAAATAGGACAACAGAGAAATTAGGTCAGAAACAGATCAAAACTAGGTTGAAAAGACATTTTACGACATTATTTGCTCCAAATGGATAAAAAACACATAGTAGGATTTTCCCCGAGAGTCAAATCACCTACCTTTCTTTCTAAGATAGTGATTCCTTGATACTTGAAAGGCTTTGAGAACTCTATAACCTGTGCCCGCTCTGGGTTGATGGTGAGAGGTGCAACTATCATGTCGGCACCGTGGGTTTGGTTCACCAGCTGACCAATCAGACCAGTCCACTCTTTCTTGCCTACAACACAGTTACACATTGATATTGATATATATATATATATATATATATATATATATATATATATATATATATATATATTATATATATATATATATATATATATATATATATATTCATTTGGAATAAGGCTATTTATTTATTTATTATTTACATATTAGTATACAGGTAATTTGTAATTTCTTGAATAAGTGCACATCATTATTCACCCAGTATTCAGGGAATGAGATATGGGTTATAAAGAGATAATTATATACTGGTAGACATCAGTGCAAAGTTGAAACACCAAATTGTTATTAGATTTTAAATGTAGATGAAGTCTTATTTTGAGGAGAGCAAAACCTTAGCAAGGTCCAGAGCATATGTTAAATATGAGGAATATGTTGATGCAGGGAATTTTATTTACCTGAGCCTATCTCATCCCAGGATAAACAAATTTATTCCTACTTTTAGGAATAAAAAAGCAAGGCAGTATAGTTTAAATAATATGATTCAGTATAATAATCCAATGAAGGTACAGCTAATTTTTTATAACATCACATTTTATGTAACCTATGCACAAACTGACCATTTTCAAACTGAGTTAATAATAATCTGTTAGAATGGTGCCGACTAGTTTCGGACAATGAAATGTTCTAAACAGGCTCCTACTGTGACCAACAGTGTAATGACTCGTATGCAATGCCTAGCTTTATTGTTAATCTTAATGTTTTCTTTTCAGTTAAAATATCAGTTTGTTTAATTTTTGTCAATTTTAATTTGCATGTTTCATTTGCTAGTGTTTGCAAGTACAGTACTACTGTATATGTTTAGTTGTGTATGAGAGAATGTATGTTTGTCTATATTTGAAAATCATCTTGAGGCAATGTAGAAACAAAATGTTTATTTTTTCCTGTGCATCATGGAGTTGTCATGGGACACTACAAGCATTGCTCTCATCCTGTAACTACACTTATGTAACTACATGAAACAAGTGCTTAGTATCAAGGTTAATTAAAACGTTTTCTAAAATTACAAAATAATTTTAGTTTTATGACAAATTATATTAAATTGACTACAACAATATTCTCTGATTATCTTACCTGTGTTTTCATTCATCTGGAGAGAACCAAACTGGCCGTCAGGAGAAAGCGCAAGTTCAAAAGTGAAATTGATCTTATTAGCAAGTGTATTGAGCAAGTCAATGCAATAACCAGTGCAACAAAAGAGGTCAGAGCCCTCTCCTGAGCTATTGTACCAAGGACAGAGAACACGGCCACCTCCCAGACATTCTGCTTTGCTTTCAATTTTCTGTGTTGTCACAAAAGGTTTCTCCTCAATAGTCAGGACCTGAGGGTATTGTGATAATGTTAAATATGAGGGCAACCATATTTCTAACACATTTAAATGAAATCTTGAACGATATAATTTGGGTTTCATCATTATCATCGTCAGTACTGTAGCTCCTATATTGTTATTTTTTGCTACTCAGGAAAGGTTGCAAAGGTATGAGTTGAGAAGACAGTAAAAAATATAAATGTGGCAGACAAATTATTCTCAGTGTAATTTTAGCAATTTAACAGACAAGGCATATATTGCTACATATAAATTATCACAAAAAAGCTGTCGATCATTTATTCCTTCCTAATAAACTGTTTCCATTCATTCCTATTCTTCACTACATATACAAAGTATTCTCATACACCATATTTGTCCACCTACTTAATATCTTTTCTCTCTTTTGTTTTCCTACTCTGAAACTCACTTGTATTCATGTTCCTTATCAATTTGCTCCTCATAGCTATACTGCTGTAGCACATTTGCCTCAGCCTTAAAAGTTAGACTTTTTTTACTTTGCTTTGCATTACAGTTCTGAATTTCAACCATCCTCTGACACAATCAATACTCTTTGGATTAATATCTAATGCTCTAGCTGGAGACTTCGTATTCATATCAGACTTGTGTTTCACATCCATTCAATAGGGTTGAAAGAGTTGATCATTCATTCACATATCTAGCTAGGTCAAGTTTATAACTTGCTAATTTCTAAGCACAATTGATCCTTTGACTGACCTTAAGTCTTGTGGGGATCATGTAACCTTGGGGCTTGATGGTCGTATTTCCTGGCCACACGATGGCGTTCTCATTGATTTCTAATGTCATCGTTTCTTTTGTCTAGCAATTGGTCACATAAGTCCACAGGGAGTCGAATATGAGGTCACAGCAGGTTGGGGTAGAGAGTAAATAACACTAAGAATATTAGTAAAAAAAATTTAAAATCCAGTGTTGAATGTAATGAAATATCTCCTGCTGGTGGGTCCCTTGGTAGCTCTCCTAGCTACCCACCTGGCTAGCTGACCTACTTAAGAACTGCACCAGGATTCGGTGATTCGTGAATGCCTACAGAAAACCAGGACCAGAATCTAGCGTCCTCAATAATCTGGAGATCTAGGATCATCACAGTACTCAAGAGAAAGATACACAAAAAAGGCCCTTGTGCAAATGAAGTTCAAACGATGGATAACATTTATCTGAACAAGCAGAACCTGAGCCCAGTGGAACAGCAGTAATCGTATCAACAAGGCACCAGGTGTGAGAATATGTGAGGTGGCATTTCAAAACAACTGGAGGCTGGTGCTGCCATCTGGTGGAGCACATGAGTGATGGATCAGTGGTTTGATTTGGGTAATGATTCTTTATATAGTTTGGGACAGCAAAGCAAATGGTAACCATGTTTAAGCTTTAAGTACCACTAGAAAACTGTATGTCATTTGTTAAATTTCTTAGCAAAAGTAAGTTTTTTGTTGTACAGTCTATATATTACTTTACATCTCACAGTGTTAAATATTACCCAAAAAATGTACAACATTCATAATCCTAAGTTATGCATGAGCTGCTGTGCATAATTAATGGCTTTATAAGGTATACAAATATTGTACCTACTACATAACCACTGTAATCCTATCTGTATTTTTCAAGAACAACTGAAAGAGTGCCTCACTAGCGCTGTTTGTAATATGGGGACTTCAAAATTGTTCGTAAAGGGGGGCTAAAATGAGGACTGTGAGGCCGTTTGTAATTTCAGATTATAAGTCTGTATGTTTGTATGTCATGTCTGACTCCCTGTATGTCAGCTAGCCAGGTGGGTAGCTCATGCAGCTACCAAGGGAGCCCCTCCCAGGATAGGCTAATTTACTTGAAACTATAAGATCAATGAGTAACAAATATTCATAAATCAATAATTATTTTTATTGTGCATGAAAGTTAGTAATATGTTTGTTAAAAAGTGATTTAAGTGTATAACATTTTTAATGTCATAGAGTATAAAATAAGTTCACACGCATTCATAAACCAGGATATTAGTTATTTCTGAGGTAGCGCTTAAGACTTGGCTCCCGACAGATTATGCACTGGGACCACAGGGCCATGTCATCTCACCAGGCAATTCAGAATAGCTCACCCAGAACAAGAACCAGAATCTTGCTCTTTCATAGAGGCAGGGGAGCTAAGCATGTCATAAATATCATACATTCCCAAAAAGGCTAAAAGAAAAAATGCACAAAAATTAAACAAAAAAATTATCGAAGTATTTGTTATGGACGAATACTAAACAAAACTCAAAGTTATTCAGAAACAAGCAAAATATCACCCTCCTGCTACCCCCCTCCCACCATCAGATGACAATGCTAGTCAACCAGGGTCAGGTGCCGCATTGCCCATCACTCTCTTGCCTGATGACGCAGGGTGAAGCAGGTACATATTGCCAGGTATCTGGTTGATTGATACCTGGTTGATGGGGTTCTGGGGATGTGCAGCCGGAACAATCATGGACATCTTCAAGTGGAAACTAGATTGTTTCCTCCAAGGAGTGCCAGACCAACCGGGGTGTGGTGGATATGTGGGCCTGCGGGCTGCTCCAAGCAACAGCCTAGTGGACCAAACTCTCACAAGTCAAGCCTGGCCTTGGGCTGGGCTTGGGGAGTAGAAGAACTCCCAGAACCCCACCAACCAGGTATCAATCAACCAGATGCCCGGCTATATCTACCTGCATCACCCTAAGGCTGTGTTTGTTTAGTGACTAGTGTTTCTGTTATTATTATAATTTAGTGTTGCATTTTCTGCTTTATTACACCAACATTAATGTCTGATGGCAGGAGGGGGTAAGCAGCATGGTAGTATTTTGTTTGTGAATAGTTTTTAGTTTTGCTTCGTATTAAATCGTATCAAAAAAATTTCTTTATGGTTTTATGAGCCCTTGTAACCTGCTTTTAGCTTTCTGGCAGGGCTTCCCCCCAGTGTGTGGTGTCTGTGAAATCCTCTAGTCCCCTGCCTCTGTGAGGAAGGAGGGGGGGGAGGGGGCAAGATTCTGGTACTTGGTACTTGTTCCTGGTAAGTCATGAGAAAGTCTGAGCACACCTGGTAAGTTAAGATGGTATTATTCCTGGGAATCAGTACATAAGCTGTGGAGCTCCCAGAAAAAGCTATTACTGTATCTGGTTACCCATATAAAATGGCCATTTCCTAGCCATCAATATGATGTACCATCTAGGTCTCTCCCAAATTGTATATGAACTTGTTCTTTTTTTTTACTTTATATATTAATTTATACCCAGTATTATTATATTTTTTGTTTATATTATATATATATATATATATATATATATATATATATATATATATATATATATATATATATATATATATATATATATATATATATATATATACTGTATATTGATCGCACCATTGCGATCAATCACCGCATCATGGTATGATGGTCACAGTACTGTGTACATTTGGGGGTAATCCTGGATGTCATATTCACACACATACATATACATATACTTATACATACATATATATATATATATATATATATATATATATATATATATATATATATATATATATAAATATATATATATATATATATATGTATGTCGTACCTAGCAGCCAGAACGCACTTCTCAGCCTACTATGCAAGGCCCAATTTGCCTAATAAGCCAAGTTTTCCTGAATTAATATATTTTCTCAATTTTTTTTCTTATGAAATGATAAACCTGCTCATTTCATTATGTATGAGGTCAATTTATTTTTATTGGAGTTAAAATTAACGTAGATATATGACCGAACCTAACCAACCCTACCTAACCTAACCTATCCTATCTTTATAGGTTAGGTTAGGTTAGGTAGCAGAGAAAGTTAAGTTAGGTTAGGTTAGGTAGTCGAAAAACAATTAATTCATGAAAACTTGGCTTATTAGGCAAATCGGGCCTTGCATAGTAGGCTGAGAAGTGCGTTCTGGCTACTAGGTACGACATATATATATATATATATATATATATATATATATATATATATATATATATATATATATATATATATATATATATATATATATATATATATATATATACACAGTGACACCTCGACTTACAATTGCCCCGACTTACGATAATTTCGAGTTACGATGTAAATTTGATCGAAAAATGCGACTTGACTTACGATAGTGTCGTCGACTAACGATATTTGTTGGTACGCGTTTGGGACGTTTGGATCGACCGAGCGCGCGGAAAAAATAAATATAAATATATAAATATATATATATATATAATATATATATATATATATATATATATATATATATATAATATATATCGTACCTAGTAGCCAGAACGCACTTCTCGGCTTACTGTGCAAGGCCTGATTTGCCTAATAGGCTAAGAGATTTTCTTTATTTTCAATAAAATGTTTCCAATTAGTTTATATGAATTATTATTATTATATTATATTAAGAACACAAATTAATGTCTTTGTTGGGTTAGTTTAGATTACGTTAAGATAGCTTAGTTAGGTTAGGTAGGGTTGGTTAGGTTTGGTCATATACAGTATCTACATGTGTTTTAACTCAAATTTTAAAAATGAACTCATACATAATAAAATGGATAGCTTTATCATTTCATAAAAAATTTTAGAAAAAAAATGTAAATTCGGGAAAACATGGCTTATTAGGCAAAATGGGTCTTGCATAGTAGGCTGAGTACTGTGTTCTGGCTACTAGGTACAACATATATATATATATATATATATATATATATATATATATATATATATATATATATATATATATATATATATATATATATATATATATATATTGTATATACATACAGAGAGTAATGTGAAATGTAAAGTTGGAGCTCAGTCTGCATGAGGGATGTGTTCCTGGATAAACTTCTTTATAGCAAAATCTCAGAACTTAAAATTTAAATATGTGAAAAATTAGGATGTACTTCAGAGACCTCTATAAGTCAACTTTTATTTACTTCCCTAATAGAAAATCAGCTAGGTGCTTGAATATTATTATTAAAGACTATATGTGGCTGGAAAGTAGCAGTATAGTACATAATGAAGTGAAGAACACTTGGGAGAAACTATGATTCTAGAATGTAATCCAAAAAAAGTGTGTATGTAAAAAACTGAGTTACAAAGTCAAAGAATGTCTTTGACTTTGAGTGTCAATCAAAATTGTGTCACAGAGCACGACAGAATTTGAGTGTCACGCAGATTAAAAAACATAACTCACTTGAACAGCCCTCGTGCACAAACTCATGTACTGAAAAGCCTACCCACACACAGTTAAAATTTGAGTGTAAGACTAAACTGAACCTATGTGATTTTGTATTCTCTGAACTCATACAGAGTAATGCCCAACTATATAGAGTCAGTATATATGAATAGGGAAAGAAATTATTATATTTTTCAGAATCTGTACGTACCATTAAAAATTTATGTACCATTAAGCAACAATAATTTACAAATACAGTACTGTATTACTAAAATCAGAATCTGTACATTCCAATATATTAAACTTCCAAACATTAGTTCTAAAATTAGTTATTCTTATGAAATAACTAAAACGAGTTTAAATACAAGATTTACTAATGTGGCCAGGACACAATGCTTCAGAAACATTTATACTAAAATTAACAGGCTGGTAGTTAACCTGCCACACTACTGTTGAGAGATCTGTTAAGTTCTTGCAGATCCTCCCTACAAGACCTGTGTCATGGAGAGAAGCAACAACCATATCTGATCATTAACGCAGAGTAGCAGTCCTTATTGTCAAGGACAGATCATGATTTATTGATGTGACTAAACCCCGCTAGTACGGATTACTTAGATGGTACATGGCATAACAAATATAAGCAAAACACAATGACTTTCCTAACCAATCTATTTCCACTTTAAATGCTGTTTACATTATCATTAAAGTATTTCACTTGTTTATTGTGAGTGGGAAGTGGAGTGGTATCTCTAGAGTATGAGAATACTTAATATCATACACCTGTATTTTCCAGCCAACTCACAGAGAGGGAAAGCAAATGTTTCCCTTCTATTTGTCAGGCTTTCTTGCCTTTTTCCACTTTGTGATAAATTTGATGTTGGTATTACAGCCATTCCTAAATTGTTTTAAAAAATCTTTATGCTGTACTGCATATAGTTACTCTATTTGTTTTCTAAAAGTGCCATTTTCAATGTGAAAAGGTTATCTTTTAAATCATGAGCTGATCATTGCCAGTAAAATATGTTTTATTATAAGTGCGAATATAATGTGATTTGTTATTTAATAGTGTAAAGTAGTATTGTATTTTATATCATGGTAATGCTGGGTACTACTGCATCTTATATCATGGTAATGCTGGGGTACTGCTGCACCTTATATCATGGTAATGCTGGGTACTGTTGCATCTTATATCATGGTAATGCTGAATATGTCTGATAGTCCATATCTTGGTATCTTAGTAGATATCTTGGTAGCTACTACTATTTCTTACAATATGACATGATTGGATACCACAGCATCTTATATCATATAAAACATATGTACCACTTTGGAAGGACATACAATATTATATACTGTATAAACTAACATTCAGTGCACAACTTCTTGTTGAATACACAAATCATT
Organism: Procambarus virginalis; assembly: GCA_020271785.1. Taxonomy (NCBI): domain Eukaryota; kingdom Metazoa; phylum Arthropoda; class Malacostraca; order Decapoda; family Cambaridae; genus Procambarus; species Procambarus virginalis. The sequence goes on along the minus strand of WNGS01163002.1, from coordinate 7,827,959 downwards.
CAAATAAACGAGGAACACAGCATCATCTCCCGGCAACATTACCACACGTGCTAAATACACGCTCACAGATGCAGGTTCAGAATTTTGACAATGCAATACTGTACTGTAAATACAGAGTTTATGGTTTCTATTATTAGGTTAAATGGATTTATTAAGATGAAGACTTATAAAGATAAAGGTAGATAAAGCATGCAAAACTTCATTTTATAAAGCAGTTAATAAACAACTGCTTAAATGTTTTAATCTGAATCTATCATCGTTATCATTTATTTCAACATTATTAAAACAAGGATTTACAGGGGGGGGGGGGACCTAAGCGTAATAGATATTAAATGTTACGATGCAATCAACATTACACACTACTATGAAGATAAGCATTACAATACTGTACAGCTTATGAACAATTATTGAATCCTTTCATGAAGAACAATGTCAACATGAGAGGTCCAAACACAAACATTGATGACAACTGGCGTAACAATCCATCGTGCTTTATAGACCATGCAGGTTTTGCAATACCCCGCATGCTAGCAACACCCTTTTCATCAAACAACTGATGTATATATCACTGAAAATATTTGAAAACATATTAAGAAAAAAAAAAAGTTTAATAATTGAAAAAAAAATGCTAATTTAAGATATATTTTGTAAGGCTACCATAAGCCTAATAAAATATAAGCAGTGAGGAAATAGAACAAGCAGTATGGTGGGCCATTTCTCACTTGCCCCTAGGTGGAACATGGCATCTACCACACTAGAAAGATTTAGAAGAATGCAGAGTGTGGCTCCAATTCCCAGAAGTCACTTAGGTTAGAGTAATACTTTTCTTTTCTAAAATCATTAATTTGCTAACATGTTTACTAGCGTTGTCTAGCAAACCAGGGGAATGGAAACTTCTTACTTCTTTCTATATTAATGTTAGTAACCTTGTGTTAAAATTGTAATCATGAAAAGCTTAAATACCGATTACTTTCTGGTCACAATTAACAGTACGTAAATCTCTTCCCTGGTGAGCCATCTGCAGTAAAATGCAACCAATTTTTGATCAGTATCATTCACACAATGAATGTTACTCAACCCAAACGACGTCCTATGAATTCATGGCCAAAACGTGGATCATCATGTCAAAATATACATTCGTGTGAGTATCTTTAATGTGACCGTGGTGTAAACTACTCCAGCAGCAGAGATCACCTTACATTACATAATTAACATTGATATTATCAAACATGTATATTGTCAGCATTTTGAGTTAAATTTATAAATGCTCATTTTTATCCATTCAGAGTTTAAAAATTTATTCCTGAATCGCTAACGAGCCTTTACTTTTCCAAATTATGGTACTTTGCAGCTATTAAGTACAGCTGATGGTTGTAAATACCTGCAAGGTATAAGCAATTATCATATGTATGAAAAGCATTATTTTTTTTCATTATTTGAAGAAAAAAATGATTAAAGGCAGGAAAAACTTAAATTTCTACAACAAATTTTTAAAAATTATAATATAGAATCTATTGTAAATTTAAATTTCAGTGCATACATCTATTTACTCCCAACACTGGCATTCTTAGATTTGCTTTCATGATCAGTATCTAGGAAAAAGTTGATGAGCAAATCTCTGAAATGTCATGAAGAAAGGTGGTATATGCACAGGACCCCCAACCTTGTTGATATACAATATATATACAGTATATATACAGTATGTATATTATATATATATATATATATATATATATATATATATATATATATATATATATATATATAATATATATATATATATATCACATATATATAATATACACATATATATATATACACATATATATATATATATATCTATATTTATATATATATATATATAATATACTATATATATATATTATATATATATATATACTATATATATATATATACATATATATATATTGTACAGTTCCTTTTATCATCTATTTATACTTTTTCATTATAAGATGACAGGAGTGGCAAATATTAGAGATAGTTTAGAGAAGCACAAGACTTGATGATTACTGCTGCTGTAAGTTTAACAACACGTCCAGTGCTGCCGGGCTGGAGGGTCACGTCACTAGTGCAGCAGCAGGCTTATACGAGCAGTTGGTCTCAATTGATTTGAATGGGGCAAGATGGGTAGTCTGGTATATATATGATTTTTATTTTTTGACACTACACATTTGTAGATCAAATCTTCTGTAAAAGAGAATCAGAGCTCATTAAAGGTAGCAATGACTTACAGTTGCTACCCATGTAAAAAGAAAAGTATGTTCATTCAATATTTGTGAAAATATAACCAATGATTCTTGATCAATAAAACCTTAACAAAAAATTTAATATGCATATTTGTGCATTAATATTATGATTCATAACCATGACAATCTTCACCGCACTCAAGCAAGTGCACATGCTGATGTTTCTTGAATTGTTACAAATATACAAAATATAATATTAGACCTATCCAGTATCCAAAATACAATTTTTTTGAAACAATAAAGTTCTTATGATGGCCTGTAAAAGTAGTGGCAAGGTTATATAATTGTCAATGATGCCCCTGGCCTAAATTAACAAACTACAAATCTTTAACTTGTGTTCATGCAGCAACTATGAGCATCCCATCTTGCCCCTTGGCTGTGGGAAGAGCCTAGTTTACCTGCGGCTGCGGGGTAGTGGTGCCCAAGGTCTTTCCACCCTCCTCTTTCCCTGCCCCCGTGGCGGCTGCGAGAGAACATGGAAGCTTAGCCAGGCTGACTGACGGTCACCTGCCAAGCACTGTCCGTGATTGTATCGACAGCTTTTACTCCAGGCATTATATTTCAGCAATGCCAGTAATGCATAATTCTTTCAAGGTCAATAACTGTCATGTCATTGTAATCTTGCACCCGACTATAACTTCCTGTGCCACTACCACAGACCTTGAGAGGAGGAGCCTCTGCATGACACAGAAATGCACTGCACTCGAATTTTTCCCGCAAACGATTAAAGTAAACAAATGCTACAGCACTTCATAATAAAATTAAATAAAATTATAAGAAAAACTAGAAAAAAGTACTGACAACAATACTGTATGTGAAACATCACATCATTTGTGACATTGAATTCTTCAAACTGAATGATAAATCACCCTTATTTACATTATACTTCAAAAATCAATAATTTATCAGATGCTGTACATCTTATAAAATTGGGAAGCAGTTGAAATATCTTAATATTGATTCTAATCAAGTGGTACAGATAAACTGTTATTACTCAGTTGAATATATTGGTGTTCTCAGCTATCTGTAGCATCTGTGGTAGAACTTTGGATGTATAGCACAAGAGAAAAATGAAGGAAAAGAACATGATGAAATTCTGAAAATCTATGGTACAGAGAATGTCCTATAATCATAGCTAACGTTCAAGATAATATTCAAATATAGAAATAAACAAATAACAAAAGTAAAAAGTTAAATATGTTACTTGTACTACCAAAACCAATAGCCAATAACATTACCCCAAGCTGAAATTGATGATTCTCTTCCATCAAAGTTAAAATGATTGGCTTCTAAGCATTTTAAAGGTCACTATCACCACATAGAATTAATCGTATCAAGTGTCTGGTGCTTGGGTGAACCGAGACTTCAAGGGGGTGAGGATGCTAGGTTGCCTCGTACTATGCAACCTCTCCATTCAGCTGGCAGCTTGAAAACATATATATATATATATATATATATATATATATATACTATATATCCTGTACTACAGTTAAAGTGATCTATGTCCTTTCTGCGTTCATGAATCCAATGTAACTTACAACTTTCATTAGTGTTCTTCAAATATTCAGTTTTTTTTTTAGTTTTTTTTAGATGGGAGACAAGCAAAGATGTTGCCCTAATGAAGATACCATTGTTATTAATACATATTGTTATTAATTAGTGCTTAAAATTTATCCCTAAAAGATGTTGGGTTTGTTATATAATGCCCCTTTTTTAGAGGAGAAGACTTTTTTCAGCTCAGGGTTGTAGGACACCCACAGACCCTCCTCAGACCCCCAACCCACCTCCAGAAGCCAGTTATGATGGCCCTAGGGGCAGAGTGATAGTCTGCTCTCAATACCTGGCACTGAAAGGCACCATTACAAGGAGAAGGATCAGAGATAGGTATCAGTTGTAAAGGGATGGCCGAGCTGCCTTCATCATCAGAGTGGATGGGGCCACCCCCGGAGGAGAACGAAACTACTGTACCTCTAAAGCTAAACCCTGACCAGTTTTTGAAACTCTTAAACACTGTGGAGCTGGAACCAGGGGACGGGGGAAGGGCACCAGAAGCTGGGTGATCCACACCAGCATAGAAAGAAAATGGAGGGACAGGCATAGCCAGGTTATGACTGATCCCCAGTAGGTCAAACAGGACTCCTATGATTAATGTGACCCAGTAGTCCAGTAGCAAGAAGCCATCTCAGCGAGATAGCTTCAGGCAGTCACCAAGCTGCTTCCTCCCCCCACCTTAAAAAAAATAGTTATTTCCATTATTGGTGGGAATAAAATGGAAAATGAGGTGTCACAGTGAAAGGCTTAAATACAGCTTGACTCCCCATTACAAAGTTTGTCCTATCTGATCTATTCCTACTGGCTGACTTTCATCTAGTTCCTTCAGATAATTTGTTTTACCTAAATATATTTTAACTCCTCTTCAGATACTACCACATCAATCATTATACTTTTTACTCATCTACCAGCGTCCACATCAGATCTCACCTTTAATTCATTCCTAAAAACCTGGACTCTCCTGTGAGTTCTTCAGAAACTATTAGGATGATTTCTTAGTCTTTTACTGTATTTCCTTCTAATTTGGCCACATAATAGCTTGAGGTCTGAAATTTCCCAAGTCCAGTTACAGTATGAAAGCTACACTCATGGTGTCTTATCTTCCCCATAAACTTTGTCATATGCTGTATTGAAACTACTGATGGTTTTTGCATCCATCACCTTCTCACTTGTACCATCCTTCTACTTTATTTGCAAAAGACAACTTTCCTATGTATTTTTGGAACCTTTGTTTCCTTAGCTTGAATCTGTGGCCTTGTGTTCATGAAGTTGCAGGTTTCAAAAATTCCTCCTTGTCTATTTTGTCAATTCCCTATACTGTATTATTTTGTACACAGTGATCATATCACCTCTTTTTTTTTCCTTCTGTTTTCTAGCTTTGGCTTATTTAACACCTTTACCTTTTTCTTTATCTCTTGTTTTTCAGTTCCAAAAGCCATTTAGTAGCATGTCTTTGCACCCTTTCCGGTTTGTTGATGTGCTTCTTAAGAAAAGGGCATCATACAACTGCTGCATAGTCCAATTTTGTGAGAATATGTAGGTGAGCAGAGGGCTGATTTCTGACAGACACAAAATTTATTGCCGAGATGGGAGCAATGAGATAGGAGATTGAGCTAATTGATGAAATTGTGTCATGCATTTGGTTTTGAATATATGAAGAACCATATGCATGGTTCTCATTTACTTCATCAAGAGAATTACTGATGAAGTGAGTGAGTGCCTGGCTGTCTTTTGTTTATATGCAGAGAAATGGGAGTGAGTGGTGATCCAGTAAGAAAGAGCTATATTGTTCTTATACAATACAATCACACATAATAGATTCCCTACTCTCATTCCCCTAGATATGGACACAGACAGACAGCTTGTACATAAATGGGGCAGCAACTTTGCCTTGGATAGCTCCCTCAGTAGCAGCCCATAACATATGCACTGGTACTGTAGGGCCAAATTTAATACATCAGACATCTGTGATTGACCCACTGGGAGCAGGTACCAGAATCCTACACCCTCATAGAAGGGTGGGAGCCAAGAGTCATAAGACTCCACACAGTGAGGAAGTCCTCCCAAAATGACTGAAAGTGAGCATAAAAACTTTAAATGCTCATACACAAAATACCTTGGTACTTTTGCATTCCACCACCAGATGTGGAGCTAGTCAACCATGGATTCAATGAAATCACTGCTTGGTGCTCCATCCAACACAGTATCTCATGAGACTTTTTTTTTTTTTGAGTGAGTGGAATGTTTTGGTCCAATGTTGAATGTCATGCTTTCTAATACTCTGTGTATTTGTCAGTCATCTTTCATGTCCCATGTTTGTTTTTTAGCCTGCTTCTGCTATGGTTTTAAGGTTATCTTTCCTGGAATGTTGTTTAGCAAGATTATCTGCAGAGTTTTCTTCTCTGGTGTAGAAAATTATTATCTAAGATGGACTCCTCTTTAACTTTTCCATATCTCAGGCGTTGCCTTTGGATATGTCGACAACCAGTATTTGAACTCGGAGTTTCTGCACTCTAACAGAGGGCGGTTGGCCAGATACCTTCCTGCCATGCCTCATTCTTTGCATAACTGTGGTCTGGGGACGGTGGTAACATATTCTTGAGTCCTTCTCCACGTTTTACTGGATCTGATGTCCATGGCATCAACATTCTCGGATAAGCTTTTGTTCTTTTAATTATACTCTACATGTTTCCCATTTCAGAGTGTAATGTCTGTGATGCTGTATTGTGGATTCCACTTGTGAGATGCCATGGGATATAAGCTCAGGGAAGCCAATGAGGGTGGTCGAAATAGGGTTGAGTAAAATGAAACTCCCTTTCTGGGAGTTGGTTCAGCTTGTGTTGCCCTGATTCCATTGCTTACCAATGAATTCTGGGAAGTTAGACTTGAGTGTGGTGATGGTGACTGCCAGTGCCCTGGTTGACTAGCACTGCCATCTGGTAATGGGAGGCAGAAGTGGTAAGGAGGTATTTTGGATAGTTATGAGAGTATGTTTGGCATTTGTTTGTGCCAATTATTTCTCTGTGAGCATTTTTTGGTGACCACTTTTTAGCTGTTTTGATGTGGTTTCCACAGTTTGTGGAGTTTTATGACTCCCTTAATGTCCCCACCTCTTTGTAGATGCATGTTTCTGGTATCTGCTCCCAGCATTTAACAAAACATCACAGATGCCTGGTGTGTTGAGTTTGGCCCTGGGAAACCAGTGCATAAACTTTGGGGTGTCAATGGGTCCCTGCCCCCCTCTCCCCAGAAGATGCATTTCATCATAATTAATACAAGTTTTACTTTGAGTACTTGAATTTTGTAAGTGATAGAGTAGGGCATCTAGGAGACATTATTAAAAGAGAACAAGCATTTGAATCAAGAGACAATAAATATGAGAATTAAAATTCTGAGTACCTTAATATGAATGAGTGATTTCCAGGAGTTAATTACAGCTCTAAAGCCCCATATTAATGAGTAATCCAGAGTGGACACTGCATTTACTGTTCATTCACAGTGGCAGATATGACATTTGTGTGTCCCAAGTTAGAATATGCAGCACATATTTGGTGTCCACAATGTACCTCAACACGCACATAGACAAAATAGAAAAGTTTAAAAAGCAAGCTACTAAATGTCTTTCAGACCTAACAATAAGAGCTATGAGAAAAGGTTGGAGGCACTAAATATGCCAAAACTGAAAAACAGAAAAAAAAGGAATAGGATCACTTCAAATAAAATAATTATAACGTATATAATAATTCATTATGTAAGGGGACAGGCAGCTAGAGTGTATTCATTCATGTTAGGCTTATATCAAGATTCCCACCCCAAGGTTGAATTACTGACCCTGCCCAGGATGCAACCCCACAACACGCTAGCCAATTCCTGATTACCTACTTACTGCTAGGTCAACAGGTGCATTAGGTGATAGAAAATGCACCCAACCATTTCTGTCCTGCCCGGGATTTAGACCTGGAATTCTCGAGTGTGTGCCGAGAATGAATCTGACTGTACTACCGGGACCCTTATGTATGGAAAGTAACTAATAAAATTCATAAGGAGTGATTTTTGGAACCATAATATCAAGAACAAGAGGACACAGTTACAAACTATAAAAACAAGATAATATAAACACATATTAAATTATTTTTGATAACAGAATGATAGTATAAATTATAGGAAAGGATAGTGTGTGACAACACTACAGGAAGCTTCAAATATATCTCTGTGTGACAAAGATTATTAAACCAACGAGACACCATGAGTATAACATGCATCCTGTAACTACACTTAACTGCACATGTATACACACAAACTGCTGCAAGAAGACCTAGATAACATATTCAGCTTGAGCAAAAAATGACTTTTGAAATCAGTGCAAAGAAATGCCACGTAATGACATGAATAGACCCCACAGAGAATACAAGTTAGTGACAAGGTACTGAAGACATCGGAGAAAGAGATGGATCTGGGTTTGACTATAACTTATAAATAAGTCTCCAAAGCACTATATAAAGTTACATCATGCTCTTATGCAATGCTGGCAATCTTTAGTTGGAATTTATGTATATGGATGGAAAAATACTGTAGAGCTTATTTGTACCATTCATCAAACCAGAGTTGGAATATGCAGCAGTGGTGCGGTGACTCGCCTGAAGAAACAAATCAAGTTACTGTAGAACGAGTACAGAAGCTGCTACCAAATGGGCTCTGGAACTGTAAGTTGTAAGCTATAAGAGAGAGAGGATACAAATTTAACCTAACCACTCTGGAAGAAAGAAAAAAAGGAAATGCCTTATATCTACTGAACTTGGAAGATTATCATGGTAGTATGAACAGATGGATAAGGAAGATTTTACTATTTCAGCCACAGGCAGAACAAGAAGACATACACACTCACACTAACACAAAAATCTATAGAAGATATGCAAGAAAATATTTATTTTTAAATTAAGTTGTGGATGGCTGGAATGTGCCACAGAATAAGGTGGTTTGTAAAATCTTAGAAAATTTCAATTAGAGTAACTGCAATAAATGGTGAAAAATAAGACAGAAGACCATGAGATTAGAGTGTGTAAACCAAATTTTCACCTCAAACTTATGGCTAAGTGTCCTAACAAAATAACCAAATTATAACTTCTATCTCAATAATTTAAATTAAAGTAATACAGTAGAATATGTGTATTTTTTAACTGCTTAGAAGGTAACAATAGGAGGTGAGCTTCACAGACAGAGCTCTGTCTGTAAAAACAGACAGTCATGGAACTAGTTATGATTTGATCTTGTTAATATTTTAGCCATAAACATGAGAGCTGTGAAGTTACTTAGTCACTCTTCAAAACACTTGCCACTATTATGTCACCCAGTAATATGCTAGTTGACGCAGGTTGTCTAACGTCTACCACATGAACTATATAGAGTTGAGAATGATATCCTGAGGATCACTGACACTTTACATAAACAATATCCATGTATGCTACAGCAGGGAATACATACAGACCAGAGATGAAGAGCATGACAATGCAGCCTATTTGTTAAGATGCATCAAACAATTAAACAAAGAAAACATAATACAGGGAATCAGCCATACGAGCATCACCTCCACGATGTGTCTGGTGAGGTGAAAGTGTAACTGTATCGAGAATGTGACTGATGCTGAAGCATTCCAAAAAATTTGGGTATTTCTAACAATGCCCGCAATCAAATTCCTTTAAATTATTACTCTCAAGGTATGTTAAACACCATTCAAAAAATGAATAAACCCAAGAAAATTATAACAAATGTAAATTATTTACAATATCATATAGTGATTTTATTAATATATAGCATGAAAATGAAAGGATGCTTGTGAGTCTACTGTTGTTCTCACGAACTGTTGATACAGTAAATGCTAAGGAATACTGAGCACAGCATGATCATGAGCATGGGTCTACTGTGCACAATACATTCATACAACATCTATGATGAAATCTGGGAAATTTAATACACCAAAAATAAATCAGGATAGAAAGAATAAGCTGTATTCTATCATACTTGAACTCACTTTATTGTATTTATATTGTCCAACAGGAACATGTTCTTTGCGTAAACCCGTCGTCTCGTTGAACTCTTGTATGTTTATAACATCGTATTCGGCATTGATCCGGTCGCCATTTTCATCAAAGGCAACTTTACCCGTGAGCCCATTCTTTAGGACCTGTTCTAAAATGTATCTGAAAATAAAGCATTAAGAAGATTTGCTAAGAAGTTATATGGTAGGTTTCAAAATAGTAAAGTGCTTAATCTAAAAAACCTATATTAAAATAAATAAAAGAACAGAAACATGAGTCAAATTAATTAATAAAAATATGAATTCCAGTCTATCATGAGAAAACATCAAATAAAAAGTTAAAAATTGGAACACCTAGTATATTAAAAGATCCACAAGAGTCAACGTCTCAATTGCTTCTGTGCCCATGCGCATTTGTCTAGCCAGGCCATCATTCATACATCACACAACATGAACTTGACATACCATGAGAATTAGAGACATTTCAGATGGCTTTATTACATAATTGGGGAAGGCAGACATTAGAAAGTCTATCTCAGTTCACCACCAATCCTCCAACTCGCTATAAGACAATCGATATGTCCAGTGCATTAAACATTCATTTCTAACATAAATTCAAATTCAAATTTTATTCAAAAGAATGTGTGTACAAAGAACATAAGAATAATGTACAATTGTGGGAACAGTAGTTACACATACTGTACTAATGAAACCAATATTACACAAAGCATTTTGGGTAACTTATGGTATCTGTACATAGGACTCAACTATTGCAAACTTCCTCAAGCCCATCATTATCCAACAAAAATCAGCTATCAGAACTATAACAAATTCAATTTTCAGACAACACACAGCTCCTCTGTTTAAATCCCCAAACATGCTAAACATACACTCACTCAACATGTTCTCTTGTGCTATTTACACTTACAAACCTTATTCCTTAATTCTAATCCTGTTTTGAAACTCTTCCAAGATAGATGTAATAGAACCCATGAGTATCACACTAGAAATAAATATCTCTCTGATATTCCCAGTCAGACTAAATCTATGCAAATAAAAGGACCCAATATATATTGAACTCACTGCTTGATGAATTAAAAAAAATGTTTAACCTATATTTTATTCAAAAGTAGAACAAAGAAGTGCAGTGGAACCTCGGTACTCAAACTTAATGGTTCTAAAAGGCTGTTCAAGTAGCAACCTGTTCGAGTACCAAATAATTTTTTCTCCACAAGGGCTAATGTAATTAGGTTAACCCATTCCAGACCACAAAAAATACATAAATAACACAATAAATAGATGAAATAAAACCAAATACATCCCACTACACATGTATTTCACCTGTGAGTTATGAGGAAGAGAGAGGAAGAACTACAGTATTATGCTTCAGAGATGTTTACATTAGGAAGTAATGAGAGAATATTGTGTAAACACTGAAATCACAGAACACCTCTTACACTGAGACAACAGTCCTAATACTGTAATCCCAATCAAAAGAACTTGACTTAATTGGACACAACAGAGCAAGCATGGTGATGAATGGATGCCATGGCTAAAAGTGAGGGTTGTCGGCTACACCAGACAGCAATTGGTGTAGCTTTAATATACAATTAATAGTTTGCAAATCAATAATTGGCAACCTCAGTACTTCCGATTCTTGCTTGCATTGAAAATTTCGAGATCATAATTAATTTTTTTTGTATTATAATGAGCTAATGCTCTCTGTGGTGACTGGAGTTTGACTCCCCCCACTGTTACCTCTTCCCTAATTACATTTATTTATTTGTATTTATTTATATACAAGAAGGTGCATTGGGTTTATGAGAGTACAGAGCATTGATGTTTTTACATTCTTGCAAAGCCACTAACACGCATAGCGTTTCAGACAGACAGAACCACTTGTAACGATACCTGTCATGACGTGGACAAAAATAACATAAGCTTGATAAATAATATAAATCCTGGGTGAATCATGAAGAAGCTGACTATGGAAACATTCAAGAGGGTCCTAGCTCAGAAATAGGCCTTCAATGAATATGAAAAACACATTTATAAGTACTTCATTGCTCCCTAAGGTAGGATTTTGCAGTCTAAGGAGTAGCATATAATCAAGTCAGGCAGGGTTAGGTAGCGAAATAGGAAAAATTGAACTCAAGCTACAAGAATCATACAAAACGCAGGAGAGGGAAAGAGAGCAAAAGGCCATCAGTGAAATAGAGAGAAACCCGAAATATTTTTTCTCCTATGCAAAATCAAGATCAAAAACCACATCTAGTATCGGGCCCCTGCGAAAGGAAGATGGAACTTTCACCGATGACAACAAAGAAATGAGCGAGCTACTGAGGAAGCAATACGACTCTGTCTTCAGCGAGCCATTAAACGCACTAAAGATCGATAACCCAAATGAATTTTTCATGGATATGATACCAACATCAAATCATATATCAGACGTCACCCTATCCCCACTGGATTTTGAAGAAGCCATAAACAGTATGCCTATGCACTCTGCACCAGGCCCGGATTCTTGGAACTCCATATTCATCAAGAACTGTAAAAAACCACTATCGCAGGCCCTTCACATTCTGTGGAGACAAAGCCTAGATACTGGCGTTATTCCTGATATACTAAAAACAGCAGAGATAGCACCACTTCATAAAGGAGGAAATAAGGCAGAGGCAAAAAATTACAGACCGATAGCACTAACATCGCACATCATAAAAATTTTTGAGAGAGTGCTAAGAAGTAAGATCACAAAATACATGGAATCACAGCATCTCCATAACCCCGGACAACATGGTTTCAGAACAGGGCGCTCTTGCCTGTCGCAGTTGCTGGACCACTATGATATGGCATTAGATGCTATGGAAGACAAACAAAACGCTGATGTAATTTACACAGATTTCGCAAAAGCTTTTGATAAATGTGACCATGGTGTTATTGCCCATAAAATGCGCTCAAAAGGAATTACCGGAAAAGTAGGCAGATGGATCTACAATTTCCTGACCAACAGAACCCAATGTGTAATAGTCAACAAAATAAAATCCAGCCCGTCAACCGTTAAGAGCTCAGTCCCCCAGGGTACTGTGCTTGCTCCAGTACTTTTTCTCATCCTCATATCGGACATAGACAAGAGCACAACCTATAGCACTGTATCATCCTTTGCAGATGACACTAGGATCTTCATGAGAGTAGGCAACATAGAGGACACGGCGAACCTCCAGTCAGATGTAGATCAGGTCTTTCTATGGGCTACAGAAAATAATATGGTGTTTAACGAAGACAAGTTCCAGCTCATGCGCTATGGAAAAAATGAAAATATAAAAACGGAAACCACGTACAAAACTCAGGCAAATCATAACATAGAACGAAAAGGCAATGTAAAGGATCTGGGTGTACTCATGTCGGAAGACCTTACCTTTAAAGAACACAATAAAGTAGCCGTCACAACTGCAAGAAAAATGACAGGTTGGATAACAAGAACTTTTCACACTAGAGATGCTATACCGATGATGACACTTTTCAAAACGCTTGTGCTCTCTAGAGTGGAGTACTGCTGCACAATGACAGCCCCTTTCACAGCTGGAGAAATTGCTGACCTGGAGAGCGTGCAGAGGTCCTTTACTGCTAGAATCCACTCGGTAAAACATCTAAACTATTGGGACCGACTAAAGAGCCTAAATCTGTATTCCCTTGAGCGCAGGCGGGAGAGATACATAATAATTTACACGTGGAAAATATTAGAGGGCTGGTCCCAAACCTGCACACAGAAATAACATCACATGAGACCAGAAGACATGGCAGGATGTGCAGAATACCCCCGTTGAAAAGCAGAGGTGCAACTGGTACTCTGAGAGAGAACTCTATCAACATCAGGGCCCGAGACTGTTCAACACGCTCCCGCTACACATAAGGGCATAACTGGCAAACCCCTCACAGTGTTCAAGAGAGAACTGGATAAGCACCTCCAAAGGATACCTGATCAACCAGGCTGTGACTCATACGTCAGGCTGCGAGCAGCCGCGTCCAACAGCCTGGTTGATCAGTCCAGCAACCAGGAGGCCTGGTCGATGACCGGGCCGCGGGGACGATAAGCCCCGGAAGCACCTCAAGGTATCCTCAAGGTAGGGCCACATTCAAGATACTAGTGAACTGATAAACTTTTCAAACATATCCAGAGAACCATGCTGTATTAGGGAGCACTGGAGAGCATCACCCATATAAAGTTAGCTGCAGAAAGCTTAAATCATACACACTCAAGCCTTCACAAGTTCTTCTTGGGAACCCTGAGAGCAGAACGGAATACCCCTCCCCCCCTAAACTACCAGTTGATTTGTCAGCCACCTACCCCTCCCATTACCAGATGGTATCACCTGAACCAGAACACTGTCCACATCACCAAACATCCTCACGTTATTTCAGGCAGAAGAAAACTGTGTGTACAGGAAAGCCTAGGAATAAGGAAGAGACCAGGAGCAAGCAAGTGTGCCTTCTTAGAAATGTGCATCTCATATGCACTCAAAGCCTCTTTCCTGAACTGTTCTCTGCTTCTCCTTTTGACACAAAAAGTTAGCAAATAGCAAGAGATGGCTTGACAAAGAGGTATGTATTGTGGTCCATATTGTTGTCAGCTAGTAGAATGGGTAGAAGCCTGACAAACTAACTGGTAATTTGCTGGGGTACTCCTGGGTGATCTCCAGGTTGTCAAGATGGACTTACAGATATTTAAGTCCATATAATCTGACCTTTCTACACCTCAATTTAGCTGCCAAATATCCTCCAGTAGTTCCTAGTGCCACTACAATCTTGTAGGGGCATTTGAAAGAAAAGTTTTATAATTTGCCAGTACCTCGAATGTTGCTCTGTCTGATGGCATGAGTCAGTCCTCCTTAGACTGTGGAACCTTACCTTAATGGGCAACTAAAGTGAGATAGCTCAGAAATGGGGAAATGTTTTGCAGGTGTTGAGAAGGAAGACTGGATAGTGCAGATGTCAACTCACTGGAAGAGCTTTTTGCCTGTTTCCCAGGAAGTGCCAGTGTTGTTACAATCCTGCGGAGGCTGCTCCGTTGTTGTGTTATCGTCATCTCGCAGCTTCTTTATGGCCATTGCTAGTATGTACCTAGGAAAAATTAAAGCCCGGAGTTTTCAAATTAACACATTATATAGTGTTTCAATCATTATTATTTTTCCAATACAAGCCATATGTGCTTTCCTTGCTTGTGTTGTTCTGATGTTTTGCAAATTAATTTTAATTTTCAACTTCTTAATACCTTCTAAGGTTTCTCTCACTGCTTTTCAAATAATGCAGTCAAGCAAGTGGTAATTACCTAAATTAAGAGGCAGCTAAACCAGCACTTTATAAGTGTTGATTCATTCATTAACACTAAACAATGTGGAGATGATCTTAAACAATATGTTTAAGAGTTGTTGATCCTACATGATACAATGGCTTTCTTTGTAAGGGAGTGTAAGGGCAAGAGCTGGTAAACCATACTTTACAGTACGAACTCATGAAACCCATCCTTACTTTCTTATTTTCAGTATAGGTACATTGCTTTAAACCACGGGATGTAGAACCAATATGCATTTATAAACACTTCAAACACAGGAATGCCCATGTGGGACCGGCATCATATTTTTGCATTGGCAGGACTCAAGAAATAATCAAAGTGCATGCATTATATTTATCTAAACACAGAAAAAGAGCTAACACACAAACAAGGAAAAGTCTCTCACTCACCCAATTAACGATTACAGTTCGTCACTCAGATATAAATGGAGGTCAATAATCTCACACAGGGAGGTGGGTACCTCACGAGCACACACCATACAACCTGTGTGTGTGTAGAGTCTCAGCCCTTTCTCGTGGAGTGCAGGGACACTCCTCTCACGAAAATGTGCCGGAAAACTTTACACATGGAATCATTCTCATTTACTAATACATACTCTCAAACACAAATGAAACATAAAATTTAACACAAATAAAACAAACTGATATTTTAACTAAAAGAAACATTTACATAAATAACAAAAGCTTAACTTTATATACCAGTTATCCCGCCAAACACACACCAAAACTACGACGTTGGTACAGCGTTCGAACAAGTTTTAACACCTAACCAATTATAACAACCAATATAGCAAGTTGTAACAACATTCTAATATGTCATAAACACGTTAAGCAAGATGTAACAACTTTATTACAAGTTGTAACAAGCGGAAAATAGAGATAGTTTCAGTTTGTGTTTCCAAAGATTACATCTTAAAGGATACAATATATATATGCCTAAAGATATACAATATACAGCATATGCTATACACATCACACATGCTATGTACATTATGCATTCTAAAATTGTACATAAACCTACTATTAAAACTATATAATTATTGTACAGTACCACATTGTGTTTACCGGTGAGCTTGCTGCCAAATCTGTGCATTAAATTCAGACAAACAAAAAGAGAAAGATCCTCTAAAAATAAATCATTCAAATGTAGGACTCACAAACTGTCTGTGATGTGAGCATCCTCATCAGAGGCATTGACAAGTTTGAGACCAATGGCTCCCGCTGGAACGTGCTCGGCATTGAGAGCCTGCTCAGTCACCACCCACACGTACCCTCGCCCAGTCATGTTCATGTAGCTAGCATCATGGAAGATGGTTCCAGCATCCTCCTTGCTGTAAGAAAGATAAAGATGAAAAATTGTCTAAGAAAACCAGTTTACAGAAATAGAACAAGTGTAAACAAATTTATGAAGTACAGGGCAGAAAACAGGAAGGCAGTGAGTGTAGATAAAAAAGCACCTTTTTGAGCAAGCTACTCAGTCACTTCCTTGCGCTATGTACTGCTCTCACAAAGACATGAATGTCATCATACCAGCCAGGTTTGTGCGTCCTTTTATTCTTACCTTTTTTATTCTTACCTTCTTATTCTTACCTTCTTTCTCTTACTCTCTTACTTGCTCCTCACCTTTCATCTTACTTACCTTATTTATTTGTCTGTCCCTTCCTCTCTTTCTATTACATGATTTGATAATGGTCCAGGATGGACCGAAATGTCATCGTTTCTCCATTTTCTGATGTGTGGTTTGGTCATCATTATTGTAATTATCCCCACTAATCTGTGTTGTTCCATATTCAACCTGCACACCACCAAAATCCACAAACACATTTCAAAACTTAGTATAAAAATGCTTACCCTTGTGCCATCAAACCAATGTAACCCAATGTTGTGTTAATTATATACTGTACTCCGACGAACAAATAAGGAATAGCAGGTCATCAGAACAACTTAAGATAGGAAATAACAGCAGAAGAAGTTGATTACCTGCACTTTAAAAACCCTAATTTGTTACTTACTTCGCATAGAGCAGAATGACACGAGCTGAGGCCTCCCGCATCTCCTTGAGCTTGTCCACAAATGAATTAAGGCCAGGCTCAAATTCTATTACATTTTCCATCTGCAAGTGCATGTAATATATAAGCAGAGTATAGCATAAACACAATTTTCAAGAGCTGATCCCTATACAGCATCTAGAAATCCAACATTCTGTTTTAACTCACCTTGTATGTATGTACTTTTACCTGAATAAACATTTATTTATTTATTAGACTGTACTCAAAGGTGTCATGTGATTATTCTTCAATAATATGAGACTATATTAGTGACAATACATATTTTATATCTCTAAATTTCTTTGTTGTTTTAACGTCTTCAGATTCTAACATACGAATAACAATAGTGGTACACTGAGCTGATAAGTGTGTTTGACTAACTTTTATATCCTTATCGTCTTCGTGGCTCTGTGCCTGGTTCTGGAAGCGTGTGAGGAGGGCACGTCCATCGGTGTCCGAAGAATGAACAAAGACGACTTGTGTGTATTGAAAGGTTTTGAGGAGCTCTACCCATACATCTGCCTGGTGACTGTATGGTGGCACTGTCCGCAGGAATGAGACATGGATGTTCTGTGGACAGTTTACAAAGGCCAATGTATTATGATAATTATGGTATCACCAGACAAACAGCTACTAAAAGATCTAAATTATGTTTTTATTTTTTAATTTCTATCATGATTTGTTTAAGCTTGTTATTTTACTGAGAAAACCCTTATTTAAAATTACATTATTAATTTATTATCAATGCAAAAAAATATGATGTCAATAATATTGAAATTGAACTTTCTGATTTGTTCCTTGGTTACTCGGGAAACAACTGTGATGCTTAGCTCTAACAGCTGGTATCTGTTTACTTGTGTGAATGCCAGAATAAAAACAATATGCTGTTTTCCACTGCAAAGCTAAACTTTAAATCTTTGGATAAAACTTGATAATAAACTACAATATCATTCATGAGTTTGCCTTCTATAAACACAAATATATATTTTAAGTCTTATGTACAATTACTGTACAGTAATCTATTATCAATGCAAAAATGAACTAGGATGCTAACTATTAATTCAATTGTATCTGCTTTGAATCATGTCGATTACCCACCTTATCAGAGAAGGCAGAGTCCCTGGAGGAGATGCCAATGACAGGGATATGGTAGAAGCCACTGGTGTAGGAGACTGCGGCTGGTGACAGGTCGCCGTTGAGGGGGTGAGACACCACCACCGCATACACCTGTAAATGCCATTGCCATAACACAACCTCATACAATGACAATAATAATAATAATAGTAATACAATTTTGATTATACAAAATTCATTTGAACACAATACAGTGGAGTATTCATAAGTACACAGTGTATGTTAAGCCATATAAATCTTCCAGGGTACAAAAAAAGTCTGTTCTCATAAAGAAAATGAACTGTATGGTATTTATTATTTTCATGTTACTTACTGTATATTCTGGCAATGTAAGTTGACATTTGACAACCACTGACACCACCCAACAAACTCTGACCACCTGACTTCCCTGACAACTACTGACACCACCTGCCTTCCCTGAAAACCACTTACACCACCTGCCTTATGTGGTAAATATTCGTTAAGCTACAGTATATTTATATGGTACTGCAGTGTATTCCTTACAGTGGGGCATGGGAAGTGGTGCTGCCTTATTTTTTTTTTTTTTTTTTGGGGGGGGGTCATTTTATTAAGCAAATATAGGCCTAAACCTTAATTACACCTCTAAATTTTTGGGGTCGACTTATGCGCTGGGTCGACTTAATGCCAGCATATACAGTAATCAAATGTTCAAATTGAGCTCCTTCTTCAGTAATACACTCTGAGATTGGTTGCAGCTCTATGTAACATTCTGACATAAATTTTTCTGTAATTGCCAATTTTAAATTGTCAGGAGTATGTGGTGTGGAAGTCTGTAACATTAATTGAAACTAACTATATACAGTACTGTAATATAATATTATATAATATAATATTGGTTATAATATAACAATAAATATAGGTAAATTATGGTGTATATAGGTCTTATTTACTAGGCATTATTGCACTAAAAATGTTCAGCACAGAACGATGAAAATTATCTCATTATTATCAATAAATCATCTTGCATGCCAGGAAAGGCTGCGGGCTACAGAATGACCAACTCTGCAAACAAAACATTAGAGAAAAACATATCAACTACATTGATACACAGAATATACTACGTATCAAGTTATATAATGCTCATCCAAACTATTTTTTCAAAGGATTAATTTAACTCATACAGTAAGAGACACTAATTTGAAGTAAACCAAGCCTCAAAACAGAATAGACAATATGATATTATTTTTCACTTAAAGGCCAGTAAAGTTAACTAGGAAAATTCATGTATAGAAAGTTAGTCAAGCAGCAAAAGTTTATTATTGTTTGCCATACAGTAAGCTGCTGCAAAAGACAGTTGTAACTCACCGATTTGGAGACTAGTTTTTTGCAGACATCGAGAGCTGTGCGGATGGGGTTGGAGTCCATGAGCATGGTGACGTCCTTCAACAACGTTTTGTTGGGGTCCACGTATGACCTGTTAACGTTTATCTGCTGCTGGCAACACGTGAGAACATCAGTTGAAGCTGAGCGTTTGGCTCACAGGTTCACAGACTTTGATAATTCAAGCTTAAATACTTCTGAACTGTCCTTTTTTTTTTTTTTGAGTTCATACCTGGTCTTTCTTGAACCACAAATAATCTCTTGCATTTGTGGCAATAAATCAGGTGAACTATTCTATGTTCTCTTGCATAAATTTTAATTTCAAATTTGCATAAAAAACTTGTAACCTTAGGTATCTTAATTCATTTCACAGCAAAGCCATCTACAACAGCTCAGGTGAATCAGTATTAACAAGTAGTGTAATTGTGACATTTATTAATCTCTGGAACTATCACATGATTAACTAGTACTAGCAAATCACTAACTTGATCATCACTAAAGATATTGAGAGAAAGAAAGTGCAACCTAACCCTAAGAACTTTAAAGGGTTTGTTGCAATTGTTGTGGATTGCATTTTAGGGATGATCAATAGTTACCTAGGAGAAACTCAATAATCCTAGCATGCTTCCTGTAGTGAAAACATGGGAAACTTAAAGTCTAATTTTTTGTATAACAGTTTCATTTGAGCCATATTAACTTTGGAAAATAATTTCACTGGAACTTAATTTTACTTATGACACTAGCTTAATTGTAAATGAAAGTGTTTATCCCGCTGTGATTTACTTACCGATATAGTCAACTTGAAGTGAGCGTCAGATTCCGTGTCAGAAAGGATGCCACCGATGTTGAAACTCCGGATGTCAGAGGAGTCCGCGTCAGGGGAGGAGAGCACCGGGCTGAGCACACACCCCAGCGTGGCCACCACCACCACCGCTGCCCCCACCACCTGCCCCATCACCTCATGCCTCCTGTAAGGAAAAAACAATATTACACAAATGTGGGGTAGTATGTGGGGGTCTGAATGTGGGGGGTCTGTAGTCCTATCAATAATCATTCCTGAGGTTAGTGGAGAGGGTTATGTTTGTCCAGATGTGGTCAAGAATAGAGGCAGTCATTTCTATAATTCTGGTAGGTATAGTGATCAACGGGATATAAAGATGCAGGAGTTCATCCAGTTGAGGAAACTAGTAACTTGAGGGGTTATTAGATTGGCAGAGGTCAATATTAAAATCACCTGAGAGTGTTAGTTGATTTTTGTTAAGTTTGTTGCTTATTCAATTTCTGAGGTTGGAGTTAAAATTAGTTACATCTGTAGTTAGGAATTCTGTACACTGCTCCCACAGTTAAGTATCCCTCAGGTCAAATGTAACTCAAACAAAGGGCAAGAGCTTCAAGTCACAATGTAGGACAGAAAACAAGATACTCTTTTTTTTTCACCCATAGGACAATAAACCCATGGAATCAACTATGTACCTGCTGAAGCCATAAATGCCAAGACATTGCTAGAGTTCAAAATTCAGCTGGAAAAATCATCAGGACTAAGAAAGACCTATGACAAAATGCTGGCTTCCCCATTGGTGCCACTAGATACAGTGGCCCCTCAGGTAAATTCAGGGAAATTCTGAGTCTAGATTCACTAGTACAGATATAAAGGCTCTTTTTTCTTATATGGCTGTATATTTGTAAGGCAGTTACGTCTTTGCAACAACCTGGTACATAATTACACTCTGGAAGCTAGTTTACTTTGAATTAAAGTATAAAACTCTCCTCCTGAAGGAAATTTAATGTTGTAATAATAATAATAATAATAAAAATAATCATATCAAAGACATTACCATTACTTAATAATAATATGCTTAATTCATAGTGTTTCTGCCCTAAACGGAATGCGTGTTAGTGGCTTTACAAAAATGTAAGAACACCAATGTTATGTACTCTCACAAACCAATGTATCTTCTTGAATATATATAATTTTCTGAATAAATATATCATTAAATAACTCAAAATAATAAAACAGAACTGTATTAAAAGACCTGGATGTTAACAAATTAATCTAGATTATTATATGGATGATCTGAGTTAGAAAAGAAATACAGTATGAATACTGTTGGATGCAAAAAACTCTCAAGTATGAAAGAATGTAATTGGTACAGTACAAACAAATGTAATTTGTTTGTACGAATTGCCCTGCATAAATTACTCTGCCATGGTAATGCTTTATGACTCTCTATCCTTATCTCAACTATGGTATCTGCACCTGGAGGTTCTACTCCCCAAAATTATCTATGATCCCTAATTACTCAACACAAATCAGCAATTACATAAATTTACCTGATGGAGCAGGTAAAAATAACTAGAACAAACTCAAACCCCAGACAACACTCGGCCCCCTTACTTAAATCTTTGAATATGTTAGATATCAAGTCACTGCACATCCTCTCAAGTGCACTCTCTATATATATAAAACACTGAATTGCAATGGAAATCCCAACCTTAAGCACTTTCTACAGTGTTGTAACATAACACATGGGCACCACACTAGCCACAAATATCTACATACCGTATTTGGTATTCCAAGAGTGTAACTTAACCAAAGTCTTAACCAAAGTAGAAATGTTCTGCAAATCAAGTGTCCCAAAATGTGGCATGACCTCCCTAATCACATCAAATTACGTCCCTCTCTCAGCCAGTTTAATAGAGAAACTAAGAACTATCGTCAACTCCATGTAACCTACCTTACTTCGTAAATGTTAAATTATGTTTGGCTGTCATTGAACATTAATTATTGCACCTGTACTACTTACTGTTGGTATCTGTCATGCAAAAATTTTATACAAAATTGAATTCCTTCTGTTTATTCTCTGAAAATTACTTGAGTATCTCTTGTTCTGTTGCAATTTCTGCCGTTTCAATCTCCATGTAATAACTGCCATTTTTCTATATTTCTCTACAGTACATACTTCAATTCAGTTTCGCTTTTGATCTCACTTAGTTTTAAGTTCTTTAGTTTTTATGATTTTTGTTTTCCACATTATGGCTGAAATACTCTGTGTATTAGTGGCTTTAGGCATAGTACTTGCCTCACTTTTAAGTCCTACATTTTTCATATATCCTATGTTGTATGTACTATACGTACTTTTGCCTAAATAAAAATTATTATTATTATTATTATTATTATTATTATTATTGGTAAGAAATTAATGCAAATGGTACAAACTAATGCAAATGGTACAAACTAATGTAAATGGTATGAACAAATGTAACTGGTAAAAATTAATGTAAATGGTATGAATAAATGTAATTAGTATAAATGAATGTTATTGGCACAGACAAATGTAACAGGTACAAATGAATGTAAATAGGATGAACAAATGTAATTGTAAGAATTAATGTAATTTTACAAAATAATGTAATAGATATGAATGAATGTAGTTGGTATGAAGGAATATTACTGGTACGAATTACCAACTGATTCAAACGCAATTGATACAAATGAATGTAATTTGTACAAATTAATGTTTAATTGGTACAAATTAATGTTTAACCGATACAAATTAATGTTTAACTGGTATTAACTGGTATAAACAAATGTCATTGTTAGTAATCAACAGACAACATTCCTTCCACTACCTCCAAAGACCTTGAAACTAATACTGAAGTGGTAATCTGTTGTGAGCAGCAAACAAAGTGCAGCTCCGAGAAACAGAACATCGCCTTTTTGAAAGCTCAAACAAATTACACGGTTAAATAAAAAAATAAATGTTTTGCAAATATAAAAGCCTTAACAAAAAAAAAAGTGTGGTTCAGTGACCATATTGGTAGAGAAGGTTTAGGTCACAGATAGAGGTGGCAAGGGGTCATTGATGAGGCAAGGATCATAAATAGAGAGGCCTGGGTCACTGATGAGGCAAGGAGCACAAGTAGAGGCGCCAGGGTCATTGGTAAAGAGGCCGGGGTCACTGGTAGAGAGGCCACGGCCACTGGTAGAGGCGCCAGGGTCACTGGTTGCGAGGCCAGATGCACAGTTAGAAAGGTTGGGGTCACAGGTAGAGAGGTTGGGGTCACAGGTAAAGAAGACGGGGTCACAGTTAGAGAGGCCAGATGCACAGTTAGAGAGGTTGGGGGTCACAGGTAGAGAAGACGGGGTCATAGGTAGAAAGGCCAGGTCGTACTGTAATGGGCATGCCCTATACCCCAGTGGCTTCCAATGGCTGCCAGGGTACACCCATACCCACTACTCAATTGTTGGTTTCCTCTCCGAGTTCCATGTACAGTACTTCCCCTTCCCATATTGGTATCCTGCTGCCACACCTGTCACACGTGCATCCCACTGCCACACATGCATCCCACTGCCACACCTGTCACACATGCATTCCACTGCCACACCTGTCACAATGTAACTATTATTTATGTATTTATTTATTTATATACAAGAAGTTACATTGGGTTGTGAGAGTATATAACATTTGTGTTTCTTACATTCTTGCAAAGCCACTAACACGCATAGCTTTTCAGGCAGGTCCTTAATCTAACAGATAATGATAAGAATATTAATAGGTACATTGTAGCCAAATTTGAGTTCAACATAATAACTATAATATAAATTGATAGTGTTGATTATACTGGTGAAGTTGCATGTCTTAAGTGCTCTACTAAAATTGGGTAGCATAAGGTACTAAAGTACTAAAAAGTACTAAAAAGTACTTTAGTGTGGTACTTAAGTAATAAAATTGGTAACACAAGGTACAATGTGAGTTTGGAGCACAAGGTATGACACTATGAGGATGAAATTAGGTACTTTTTGGTTTTACTTTTGTATAAAGCATTGGTTGGACAATTTTTATTTAATTCACCGGAGAGTGACTTCCTTAGACTGAGTTCCTTTATTTGCATGGACTGTTTGCACAGATTTAGTCTGACTCTGGAGATCTCGGATACTGTATATATTTCTGGTGTGGTACTCGTGGGTTCTATTACATATATCCAGGGAGAGTTTCAGATCAAGATTAGCATTTAGGAACAAGGTTTTGTACATGTAAACAGCACAAAAGAAGGTGTGGAGTGAATGTATGTTTAACACGTTTAGGGATTTAATCAGAGGGTCTGTGTGTTGTCTGACAATTGAGTTTTTATTATAGTTATAAAAGCAGATTTTTGCTGGGTGATGATGGGCTTGCGGTAATTTACGGTGGATGAACCCCACGCACAGATACCATATGTTATACAGTATAGGGATAGACTAGCGAGTAGTACAGTAAAAGAAGAGCAGAGTGGGAAATATAATATCTGATTTTAGAGAGTATATCAACAGTTTCTGACTTTTTTTGACTGTATTTTGACTTTTCACCAACAAAAAATCAAATTTCACCAACCAAACAATTCTAAATCCACCAACAAAAATATTCCAAATCTACCAACAAAAAATTCATTGTGGAACACTGTGGCACACCCCAAGTGGGAAGAGGGGGTAGTGGAACACTGTGGCCTGCCCCAGGTGGGAAGAGGTGGTAGTGGAACACTGGCCTGCCCCAGGTGGGAAGAGGTGGTAGTGGAACACTGGCCTGCCCCAAGTGGGAAGAAGTGGTAGTGGAACACTGTGGTCCGCCCCAAGTGGGAAGAGGTGGTAGTGGAACACTGCGGTCCACCCCAGGTAGGAAGGAGTGGTAGTGGAACACTGTGGTCCGCCCCAAGTGGGAAGAGGTGGTAGTGGAACACTGTGGCCTGCCCCAAGTGGGAAGAGGGGGTAGTGGAACACTGTTGTCTGCCCCAAGTGGGAAGAGGGGGTAGTGGAACACTGTGGTCCGCCCCAAGTGGGAAGAGGTGGTAGTGGAACACTGTGGCCTGCCCCAGGTGGGAAGAGGTGGTAGTGGAACACTGTGGCCTGCCCCAGGTGGGAAAAGGTGGTAGTGGAACACTGTGGCCTGCCCCAGGTGGGAAAAGGTGGTAGTGGAACACTGTGGCCTGCCCCAGGTGGGAAGAGGTGGCCCCAGGGAGGACCGAGGCAGGAAGTCAGTGATAAGGAGCAGGAGTTCGATGACACCCACACGGGCGGTGAGAGATAAGGTAAGTGACTGCCGGCCAAAGTTTGTCCTTCCTGTGTGTGGGGGAGGAAAGAGGCAGGTGTGTGGGGAGGAAGTTGGGGTGCGGAGGGGAAGGAATGTGTCGGCGGGGAAGCTGGGGTAGTGATGGAGAGGTGTGTGTGGGGGGGTTGAAGTTGGGGGAGAGGGAAGCATGCGTTCATGTAGGGACGCTGGGGAGGGGAGGCAGGTGTGTCTGGAGGACAATGGCTGGAGGGGAGGGGAGGCACGTGTGTCTGGAGTCCATGGTATGGACTTCAGGCTAGAGCTGCATACTCCAGGATTGGTCTGACATAAGTGATATACAGGGTCCTGAACGATTCCTTACACATGTTTCTAAAGGCAGTTCTTATGTTGGCAATCTAGCATATGCCGCTGATGATATCCTTTTGGTGTGGGCTTCTAGGGACAGGTTCGGTGTAATATCAACCCCCAGATTTTTCTCTTATTTGTCTCTTGCAGAATTTCACCTCCGAGATGGTACCTTGTGTTCAGCCTCCTGCTCCCTTCACCTAATTTCATTACTTTACACTTTCTGGAGTTAAACTTTAGTAGCCATCTTTTAGACCATTCCACCAGTTTGTCCAGGTCGTCCAGTAGTCCCTGTCTATCTTCATCTGTCTTGATTGTTTCTCATAATTTTTGCATCATTAGCAAACATTGAGATGAATGAGTCTATACCTTCTGGAAGATCGTTTACCTATATTAGATACAGGATGGGTTCAAGTACAGAGCCCTGTGGGACTCCGCTGGTGATATCTCGCCACTCTGATGTCTCCCACCTCACAGTTACTTGTTGTTTTTGTTGTTTTAGATTCAGCTACTGGGAACAAAAAGTTCCAAGTACCACGGGTTATGGTGAGCCCGTAGTGGACTTACCTGACACAGGAGCGGACAACAGCACAGTACTTGCTGTTGTTTCACCAGAGGCATTTCAATTCTAGTCAGAAATCAAATCAATGCCACAACAATCACAGACCTGCCTAACTGTGGAGAGAATGTTGAAATTATAAGAGTTACTCGCTGTTTCCTGTTGCCTAGATACTCCCTTATCCACTGGAGCACCTTACCTTCAAGTACTGCCTGTTGCTCCAACTTTTGTAACAGCCTTTTATGGGATACTGTGTCAAAGGCATTCTGACAGTCCAAGAAAATGCAGACTGCCCACTCTTCTCTTTTTTTGCCCAATTTTTAAACCCATGCTGGTGGTATGTTACAAAGCTCTTTCCCTCCAGAAGTTCTATGAACGTTTTCCTCATGATCTTCTCCATCACCATGCATGTTATACAAGTTAGGGAACTGGCCTGTAGTTCAGTGCCTCTTGCCTGTCACCCTTTTTGTATATTTGGACTACATTAGCTGTTTTCCAGCTTTCCAGTAGGTCTTCTGTTTCCAGTGACCTGTTATACACCATAGAGTGTGGCACACTTAGTGCTTCTGCACCCTCTTTTAGTATCCACGGTGAGATTCTATCAGACCCAACAGCCTTTGTCACATTCAGCTCCAACAGATTCCTTTTGACCTTATCACTGGTGAGCTCAAGTTCCTCCAAGGTTGCTGGTTTGCCACCTCCTCTCTTAGTATAGGGACCTCTCATTGTTCTATTGTTTAGCATAGCATTTACCATGCTATGTATTCTCACAAACCCAATGTACCTTCTTGTATATAAATAAATAAATAAATAAATTGCGAAGACCTCCTGAAATCTTTTGTAGAGTTCATCACACACCTCCTTGTCATTTTCTGTGTATCTGCTCTCCCTTTTCTCAGTTTCATCACTTGTTCCTTCACTGCTGTGTTCATCCTGATATGGCTGTGGAGCTGTTGTGGTTGGGTCTTGGCTTTACTCTCTGCTTCTCTCCTCACTCCGAGGTACTCATTTCTGGCCCTCTGGTATCTCTCCCTGCTCTCTGGTGTTCTGTTATTCCTGTAGTTTTTCCAGGTGTGTATAGGAGGCGGTGAGGGGGGAGGTAGGAGGAAGTACAAGAGTGGCAACAAATATATCACGGGTGTCAGGACTCATCGACCACCTACACCACCACTTAGGACCCTCTACCTCCTTCCTCTTCTTCTTCTTGTTGATAGTAGGTGCAGTTTGCATGAAGGGTTTGTCCTCCCGATGACTGCACCAGTACTAATGTTGGTGGACGCGTTTATGTTGAGGATGATCAGAGCTACCAAGGTGCTTGTTGCGTTGTGCTGTAGATAGAGGAACGGTGATTAAAACAGAGGTGTGTGTTGTAGGGAGACTTGCCGCACCTTCTTCTTCTTCTTGATAGTAGGTGCAGTTTGCATGAAGGGTTTGTCCTCCCGATGACTGCACCAGTACAGATGTTGGTAGAGGCGTTTATCTTGAGGATGATAAGAGTTTCAAAAGTGCTTGTTGCGTTGTGGTGTAGACAGAGGAGCGGCGACTAGAACAGAGGTGTGAGTTAGAGGGAGACTTCTTCTTCTTCTTGATAGGTGCAGTTTGCATGAAGGGTTTGAGCTTGCCGCACCGTACGGTGTGTTGTGTTTATGGCGTCAGCTGATCCATGGTGCTGCGACGAGGCATTTGTTTTCTGTGTTCAGCTGTTGATGGCGCCAGGCATAAATGTGGCGTGGGTTAGATGTGACCCAATTTGTTGGTCGACTGCAGATATTTAGCCAGTGCTTTGACTATTTGGTATTTTTCTTGTAACGAGTGGTCACCACCTCCTAATATATACTCGATGGTAAAGGGTATTTTAAGTGCGCTAAAGACTTGTTTGAAATTTACTCTGGCACTATGATGTCGGAAGCAGTGCAGGAGATAGTGTTCGACTGTTTCAGGCAGCTGACAGTGAGTACAGAGTTCGTTGATGTCTGTTCTGTATTTAGAGCTGTGTGCTGCTAGTTTGGTATGTCACAGCCTTAATCTGGTCATCGTTACATCGATTTCTCTGCTTTTATATCGGACATGTTTCCAAGTTTCCCATTTCTTTTTAATGGACCCATAGTGCAAAGGTGAGCATAACGTTTTCCAGTTTGTTGCAAAATCCTGGGAGATGGTATCTTTGAAGGCTCCTTTACGTGCAACATGGGGAATTGGATGACAGGTAAGGTGAGGCGTGTTGTGCATCGCTTTGGCTAGTTGGTCTACAAGTTCATTATGGAGAATACCACAATGTGCTGGGACCCATTGGATAGAGGTGTCATAACCGTTCAATTGATGTTTGTGAAGAAGTTGAAGGCATGGGTAGACAATCTCCTTGCATGTTTTCGAAGAGTACGTAATTGCTTGAATCGCGCTCTTGGAGTCATCTTGAGATGATTTCTTGAGGTTATCTTGAGATGATTTCGGGGCTTTTTAGTGTCCCCGCGGCCCGGTCCTCGACCAGGCCTCCACCCCCAGGAAGCAACCCGTGACAGCTGACTACACCCAGGTACCTGTTTTACTGCTAGGTAACAGGGACATAGGGTGAAAGAAACTCTGCCCATTGTTTCTCGCCGGCGCCTACGATCGAACCCAGGACCACAGGATCACAAGTCCAGCGTGCTGTCCGCTCGGCCGACCGGCTCCCCTACACTCTCACTACAGATTGTATATATATCCCAACTGGTAATGTTGTGATGATTTGGAGAGCTTGATACAAGGCATATAATTCCGCTGTGAAGATAGATAGTTGGTTTGGTAACCGCCATCCCTGCTTGAGATAGTATTCCGGTATCCATACAGCGCAAGTGACCGAGGGTACGTTGTTCATGAAGATGCGAGACCCATCTGTATAAATCTCTGTGGTATTTGGGTAGCAATTTTTCATTGTTGAGGCAAAGACTGAGGCTATGGCTAAGTGTGGTGCATATTTTGGAATGTTGTCTTCGAGTTGTATTGCTGTATTAGGAGTTGTATAAAGCCAAGGTGGAATGGGGGGGGGACAGGAAGTTGGGTTTCATAGTTTTGGAGTAGGGAGAGGTCTATATTGAGGTTATTTGTAGCCCGTGTGAGGAAAGGTTGCGAGTGAATGGTTGGGGAGCAGGGGTTATGTGGGTTAACTGTTGGGTTAATTTTTTATCTGTATGGGTATGTCTGGTGAGCAGTGGTACAGAGTGACAGATAGTTGGCACCTTCCTTAATTATAGGTGGCTTTGTTTACATGTATAAAACAAGTGTGAAGCGCAGTAATAAGAAGCCAACCTAACCCTAGGAATAGACAACAAAAACTTTGACTTCAAAGAAAAACAGTTTTTATTCAATTGGACCTCTAACGTATACGATTTTGGGTAACAAGATTCAATTTTGATTCATGTTTATGTAATACAGTTTTGGTTACAACAGTTGGATGTTAGACATTGTATGACGCGTCGTAATAGGTTGAAATTAGGATGCTTGTGACGCGCTGCAGGTGGGGTCAATGCTGATGACATTTCCTTCCCCCATAATACCTCTGTTCACCTAGCAGTAAATAAGTAGCCAGAAGTTAGCCAACTGTTGTGGGGCTGCATCCTAGGGAGGGGTCGACCTTGGGGGTACATCAATATAACCTAATTTATATATAGCTAATTATAGCCACCCAAACTCATTAACATTTATGTCTGAGCTACGCTTGAAACAATTCAGTGATCCCAAGACTTTTTCGTTATGTGGTCCAAGAATCAACAACACTATTGCCAAACTTATTTCCCGGGAAAAACTGGGAAATAAAATAAGTTTTTTCCTGATTCCAAATTTTATCCAAATTATATTCATTGTTTTGGGTAATATTTTTTGTTTTGGCTCAAGGGTGCCAGCCTCACCCTACAGGAAGTGCCATCTGGTGGTGGGGTCACGGGTGCCAGCCTCACCCTACAGGAAGTGCCACCAGGTGGTGGGCTCAAGGGTGCCAGCTTCACCCTACAGGAAGTGCCATCTGGTGGTGGGGTCACGGGTGCCAGCCTCACCCTACAGGAAGTGCCATCTGGTGGTGGGGTCACGGGTGCCAGCCTCACCCTACAGGAAGTGCCATCTGGTGGTGGGCTCAAGGGTGCCAGCTTCACCCTACAGGAAGTGCCATCTGGTGGTGGGCTCAAGGGTGCCAGCCTCATCCTACAGGAAGTGCCATCTGGTGGTGGGCTCAAGGGTGCCAACCTCACCCACGGGGCCACCAAGTGAGACCAAGCGACATTTGGCACCTCACACACACACACACACACACACACACACACACACACACACACACACACCACACACACACACACACACACACACACACACACAGATCAGAAGATCTAGGAGTTGATATCACACCAAACCTGTCTCCTGAAGCCCACATAAAAAGGATAACATCTGCGGCATATGCGAGGCTGGCTAACATCAGAACAGCGTTCAGGAACCTGTGTAAGGAATCATTCAGAATCTTGTACACCACATATGTAAGACCAATCCTGGAGTATGCAGCCCCAGCATGGAGCCCGTACCTTGTCAAGCACAAGACGAAGCTGGAAAAGTCCAAAGGTATGCCACTAGACTAGTCCCAGAACTAAGAGGCATGAGTTACGAGGAAAGGCTGCGGGAAATGCACCTTACGACACTGGAAGACAGAAGAGTAAGGGGAGATATGATCACACCTACAAAATCCTCAGAGGAATCGACCGGGTAGACAAGGACAAACTATTCAACACTGGGGGGACGCGAACAAGGGGACACAGGTGGAAACTGAGTACCCACATGAGCCACAGAGACGTTAGAAGGAACTTTTTCAGTGTCAGAGTAGTTAACGGATGGAATGCTTTAGGCAGTGATGTGGTGGAGGCTGACTCCATACACAGTTTCAAGGGTAGATATGATAGAGCCCAGTAGGCTCAGGAACCTGTACACCAGTTGATTGACAGTTGAGAGGCGGGACCAAAGAGCCAAAGCTCAACCCCCGCAAGCACAAATAGGTGAGTACAAATAGGTGAGTACACACACACACACACACACACACACACCAGTAGAGCCCAGTAGGCTCAGGATAGAGCCCAGTAGGCTCAGGAAACTGTACACCAGTTGATTGACAGTTGAGAGGCGGGACCAAAGAGCCAAAGCTCAACCCCGCAAGCACAATTAGGTGAGTACAATTAGGTGAGTACACACACACACACACACACACACACACACACACACACACACACACACACACACACACACACACACAGGGCGCCGGTGGCTGTGTGGACAGCACACTGGACACGTAATCCTGTAGCCCAGGTTCGATTTCCGGCGCCGGTGAGACACAATGGGCAGAGTTTCTTTCACCCTGATGCCCCTGTTACCAGTAAATAGGTACCTGGGAGCTGGACAGTTGTTACGAGCTGCTTCCTGGTGTGTGTGTGGGGGGGGGGGGGAAATAGCAGTTAGTAACAGTTGAGTGATTGACAGTTGAGATGCGGATCAAAAGAGCACAGCTTAACCCCTGCAAGCACAACAACAATAACAACAGTAGCAGCAACACCAATAACAACAGTAGCAGCAGCAGCAACAACAGTAGCAGCAGCAGCAACAACAACAGTAGCAGCAGCAACAACAACAACAGTAGCAGCAGCAACAATAACAACAGTAGCAGCAGCAACAACAACAACAACAGTAGCAGCAGCAACACCAATAACAACAGTAGCAGCAGCAACAACAACAACAGTAGCAGCAACAACAATAACAACAGTAGCAGCAACACCAATAACAACAGTAGCAGCAACAACAACAACAACAACAGTAGCAGCAACAACAATAAAGTAGCAGCAACAACAACAACAGTAGCAGCAACAACAACAGTAGCAGCAACAACAACAGTAGCAGCAACAACAATAACAACAGTAGCAGCAGCAACAACAACAGTAGCAACAACAACAGTAGCAGCAACAACAATAACAGCAGTAACAGCAACAACAACAACAGTAGCAGCAACAACAACAGTAGCAGCAACAACAATAACAGCAGCAGCAGCAGCAACAACAACAACAACAGTAGCAGCAACAACAACAACAGTAGCAGCAACAACACCAACAGTAGCAGCAACAACACCAACAGAAGTAGCAGCAACAACAACAGAAGCAGCAACAACAACACCAACAGAAGTAGCAGCAACAACACCAACAGTAGCAGCAACAACAACAACAACAGTAGCAGCAACAACACCAACAGAAGTAGCAGCAACAACAACAACAGTAGCAGCAACAACAACAATAACAACAGTAGCAGCAGCAGCAACAATAACAACAGTAGCAGCAACAACAATAACAACAGTAACAACAACAACAATAACAACAGTAGCAGCAACAACAATAACAACAGTAGCAGCAACAACAATAACAACAGTAGCAGCAACAACAACAACAACAGTAGCAGCAGCAACAATAACAACAGTAGCAGCAACAACAACAACAACAGTAGCAGCAGCAACAACAACAACAGTAGCAGCAGCAACAACAACAGTAGCAGCAACAATAATAACAACAGTAGCAGCAACAACAATAACAACAGTAGCAGCAGCAACAATAACAACAGTAGCAGCAGCAACAATAACAACAGTAGCAGCAGTGACAACAACAACAGTAGCAGCAAAACAATAACAACAGTAGCAGCAGCAACAATAACAACAGTAACAGCAGCAACAATAACAGTAGCAGCAACAACAACAACAGTAGCAGCAACAATAATAACACACAGTAGCAGCAACAATAATAACAACAGTAGCAGCAGCAACAATAACAACAGTAGCAGCAACAACAATAACAACAGTAGCTGCAACAACAATAACAACAGTAGAACCAACAATAACAACAGTAGCAACAACAATAACAACAGTAGCAGCAACAACAACAACAATAACAACAATAGCGCAACAACAACAGTAGCAGCAGCAACAATAACAACAGTAGGAGCAACAACAATAACAACAGTACAGTAGCAACAATAACAACAGTAGCAGCAACAACAATAACAACAGTAGCAGCAACAACAATAACAACAGTAGCAGCAGCGACAACAACAACAGTAGCAGCAACAACAATAACAACAGTAGCAGCAGCAACAATAACGACAGTAGCAGCAACAACAATAACAACAGCAGCAGCAGCAGCGACAACAGCAACAGTAGCAGCAACAACAATAACAAAGTAGTAGCAACAATAATAACAACAGTAGCAGCAGCATCAATAACAACAGTAGCAGCAACAACAACAGTAGCAGAAACAACAATAACAACAGTAGCAGCAACAACAATAACAACAGTAGCAGCAACAACAATAACAACAGTAGCAGCAACAACAACAGTAGCAGCACAACAATAACAACAGTAGCAGCAGTGACAACAAAC
The DNA here is from genome assembly GCA_020271785.1 of Procambarus virginalis. Taxonomy (NCBI): domain Eukaryota; kingdom Metazoa; phylum Arthropoda; class Malacostraca; order Decapoda; family Cambaridae; genus Procambarus; species Procambarus virginalis. Next base: position 7,793,867 of record WNGS01163002.1, on the reverse strand, counting down.
AACAATAGCAGCAACAGCAATAACAACAGTAGCAGCAACAACAACAACAACAACAGTAGCAGCAACAATAACAACAGTAGCAGCAACAACAATAACAGCAGCAGCAACAACAATAACAACAGTAGCAGCAACAACAATAACAACAGTAGCAGCAGCGAGAACAACAACAGTAGCAGCAACAACAATAACAACAGTAGCAGCAACAACAATAACAACAGTAGCAGCAACAACAACAGTAGCAGCAACAACAATAACAACAGTAGCAGCAGTGACAACAACAACAATAGCAGCAACAGCAATAACAACAGTAGCAGCAACAACAACACAACAGTAGCAGCAAACAATAACAACAGTAGCAGCACACAACAATAACAACAGTAACAACAACAACAATAACAACAGTAGCAGCAACAACAATAACACAGCAGCAACAAAACAACAACAGTAGCAGCAACAACAACAACAACAGTAGCAGCAACAACAATAACAAACAGAGCAGCAACAACAATAACAACAGTAGCAGTAGCGACAACAACAACAGTAGCAGCAACAACAACAACAGTAGCAGCAACAACAATAATAACAGTAGCAGTAGCGACAACAACAGTAGCAGCAGCAACAACAACAACAACAGTAGCAGCAGCCACAACAGTAGCAGCAACAACAATAACAACAGTAGCAGCACAACAATAACAACAGTAGCAGCAACATAACAACAGTAGCAGCAACAACAATAACAACAGTAGCAGCAACAACAACAATACAACAGTAGCAGCAACAACAATAACAACAGTAGCAGCAACAATAACAACAGTAGCACCAACAATAACAACAGTAGCATCAAAAATAACAACAGTAGCACCAACAATAACAACAGTAGCAGCAACAACAATAACAACAGTAGCAGCAGCAACAACAATAACAACAGTAGCAGCAACAACAATAACATCAGTCTATTGAAGGTAGTTATAAGCGACGGGGAAGTCCGGAGAGGATGCATGTAAGGAGAGAGAGAGACAGGGGAGTACATGTAAGGAGAGAGAGACAGGGAGGGTACATGTAAGGAGAGAGAGACAGGGAGGGTGCATGTAAGGAGAGAGAGAGACAGGGAGGGTACATGTAAGGAGAGAGAGAGACAGGGAGAGGCATGTAAGAGAGAGAGACAGGGAGGGTGCATGTAAGGAGAGAGAGAGACAGGGAGAGTACATGTAAGGAGAGAGAGAGACAGGGAGGGTGCATGTAAGGAGAGAGAGAGACAGGGAGGGTACATGTAAGGAGAGAGAGAGACAGGGAGGGTGCATGTAAGGAGAGAGAGAGACAGGGGGAGTACATGTAAGGAGAGAGAGACAGGGAGAGTACATGTAAGGAGAGAGAGAGACAGGGAGGTACATGTAAGGAGAGAGAGAGACAGGGAGGGTGCATGTAAGGAGAGAGAGAGACAGGGAGGTACATGTAAGGAGAGAGAGAGAGACAGGGAGAGTACATGTAAGGAGAGAGAGAGAGACAGGGAGAGTACATGTAAGGAGAGAGAGAGACAGGGAGGGTACATGTAAGGAGAGAGAGAGACAGGGAGGTACATGTAAGGAGAGAGAGAGACAGGGAGAGTACATGTAAGGAGAGAGAGACAGGGAGGGTACATGAAGGAGAGAGAGAGACAGGGAGGGTACATGTAAGGAGAGAGAGACAGGGAGGGTACATGTAAGGAGAGAGAGAGACAGGGAGGTACATGTAAGGAGAGAGAGAGACAGGGAGGGTGCATGTAAGGAGAGAAAGACAGGGAGGGTACATGTAAGGAGAGAGAGAGACAGGAGGGTACATGTAAGGAGAGAGAGAGACAGGGAGAGTACATGTAAGGAGAGAGAGACAGGGAGAGTACATGTAAGGAGAGAGAGACAGGGAGGGTACAGTAAGGAGAGAGAGACAGGAGAGTACATGTAAGGAGAGAGCGAGACAGGGAGAGTACATGTAAGGAGAGAGAGAGACAGGGAGAGTACATGTAGGAGAGAGGAGAGACAGGGAGAGTACATGTAAGGAGAGAGAAGACAGGGAGGGTACATGTAAGGAGAGAGAGAGACAGGAGGGTACTGTAAGGAGAGAGAGAGACAGGAGGGTACATGTAAGGAGAGAGAGACAGGGAGAGTACATGTAAGGAGGAGAGAGACAGGGAGGGTGCATGTAAGGAGAGAGAGACAGGGAGAGTACATGTAAGGAGAGAGAGAGGACAGGGAGAGTACATGTAAGGAGAGAGAGAGACAGGGAGGGTACNAATGAAGGACGTGGAGGTTACCATAACAATAAACTGTAAAATGCATAGAGATTAATCCTTGGAAGCAGGATACTCTACTAGAAGTTGGTGGCATGCACCATACAAGCCCTGGGCATAATGGGCTGCTGAAGAGAGAAACTTGTGCAGTGCCTTGAGCAACATCTGTCCTAGGTAATACACATGACCCAAGAAAGATAACTCAAAATGCAGCTGAGCAGCAAACATCTCCTGTAAAACCAAAAAGTAGACCTTGTTGGCCTGATGGAAGCAAACCTTGAAGAGTCTAGGATAAGGAAAGAACATTGACTTGGCTAAAGGCAGGCACATAAGAGCAATTAGGGGAAGTCCAAAGACTGCCAAATTCAGTAGAACATTAAAGATGGAAAACTTCCATCTAGTCCAGGACCAAAGTCCAGCAGAAAGGCTTCCACTTCTCTACTGAAAATATAGAATTGACAGCCAGGCAGTACGAGGTAAGCACCTGATACTGCTTACTGTACTGTTTACAGGTAATGTTTAGTAAGTACTGTACCTGGATACAGTACTGGAACCAAACTCAACCGTATTAGGAACAGTTGAAGGCCACTGGGCTAACAACACTGCAAACCAGGCATGACAGGGCAGATCTCACTGAAACTTTTAAAATAACTGAACAAGTTAGAGGATGTTGATCCGAACAATTTCTTCAAACTGTCAGATGTAACACGAACAAGGAGCAACAATGTCAAGCTCAACAAGCCACAATGTATGACTGAGAACAAGAGATGCTTTTTCACCCACCCATGGAACTGCCTACCCACCGAAACAGTAACTTCCAAAACTGTGTTAAGCTTTTAAAATCTAAAGTTTTAAAGTCAAGAAAACTCTAGCAGGATTGAAGTTCACAACCATCACTGGTAACACACACATACCCTGGGGCCTCGCGGCTGAGTGGACAGTGCTCTGGGGGTCATAGTCCTAAGGGCCCGGGTTCAATTCCCGGCAGAGGCAGAAACAAATGGGCAGAGTTTCTTTCACCCCAATACACCTGTTTACCTAGCAGAAAATAGGTATCTGGAAGCTAGACAACTGCTATGGGCTGCTTCCTGGGGGATGTTTGTGTGTGTGTGTGTGTGTGTGTGTGTGTGTGTTAAGAGAAAAATATATGTAGTACACATAATAGAGAAAAAATAAATTTGTTAAAAAGGCGGGGTCCAAGAGCTAATAGCTCGATTCTGCAGATACAAATAGAAAATACATATGGATGTAAATGACAATGCAGCCAACAGGGAGAATGCCAGATGCAGCAAGGATGATTGTCAACATAAAAACATAAAGGAACTAAGCCTGAGGAGGAAGCCTAGTTGTCTTGCTCCCAGTTGCAAGAAGTATGCACACGGTGTGAGCTAACCAAACATCATACATTATGAGCAAGAAAAAGCTAGTGTAGACAGTGATTGAACTAAAAAGAAAATACTGTAAACAGATATCCTACAACATCCTCACGTAAAGCCAAAAAAGAAAGTCACCTCATAAACCCAAATAGAAATGTGAAACAGACCCCTGAGTGTGTGCATATATAAGTCCAGTGTGCTTTTGTCCTAGACACGGCCCAGGCCAAACCACACTATAGGAACTGTTAAATAACTTTATAAAGGGTATCTCTGGGGCTGTTGGCTTTTGTCAGACAGTGCCAAAAAAGGAAACCCAAAACACAGATGCAGAGGAAATCTATAGTCAGTAGCATGCAAAAGACCAGTACAGTATATCAAGCTGTGAAGCAAACAATAATAGCATGGAATAACCCCCCCCCCCCCGCTGCACTGACGCAACATTTTAAAGAGAGTCCAGACAAAAGAACTCACCTTAACCAGCCACTGCAGAGTTAGTAAGGTGATGGGTGGATACCATGACCAAACAGTAGTTTGCAAATTGGTAACGGAATCTATTTTATACACTTCTAATTTAAAATTGCAGGAGGTGTTCAAGAGCCACGAATTATTCTTTTGCATTACACGATCATTTACAATGGTCCGGTCATAAGAGCCTGGCGGATGATGAAAGACCTGGGAGGATCATATAGGAGCTGGCTGTAAGAGCTTCCATAGGACCTTAGCTCAGAAATACCTGATTTTTAATGTATGCATAGAATGTATATATGCTGAACTTGGTAGACATGGTTCCACTTAATTGGTGATTTTTTTAAGTATAATGCATTCAATCTTTTCCAGTTAATAATGAAAAGCACGTTTATAAAATCCAGTATCCCATTTTCTGGGAAGACCCTTAGTAGCTTCCCAATGCTACAACCTGGGAGCAACCAAGCCTCAATGAACACACCACGATTCTTATAATCCACGAGTGCATACTGGAAGCCAAGACCAAATATTACCTACTAAAAGAGATGAAGAGGAACATGGGACTCAAGAGATTACCACAGAATTGAGCTAAAGACCCACCAGAAATTCAAAATGCTCCAAAATAAGCACCTGCTTGGATAAATTTCTAACCCTGACACAGCAATGCAAACAACTCAACAATGAGATTAATGCCTAGATACATTCACCCTCTACCAGATGACAGTCCCAGGTGAATAAGGGTGCCAGTCAGCCAGTCAGCCAGGTCATACATGAGCCTGGTTCATGACTGGTGTAACTTGGTTCTACTGGGCTCTGTCCAGCTTGTCCTCCTAAGGTTTCCTAATGTCAAGAAAGTGTTATACTAAAGTGCCCTTATCCTAACCGTCCAGAGGACCCAAAACAGAAAACAGGACAGTATGTCAATTTTGCAAACCACTACCACTTTCTAGTACAAAAAATTTCTGGCCTTGGGTAAAGTATGTGTCAAAATGCAACATTCTATTAGGAGGACGAGTTGCTTCGTCACACACTGACTTCTAAGTTAAGTGGTGTTGGCTGGCAAGGAACTGGGATCTTTCCCAGTTGACTCATTTTGGATTTTTCAGCAATCAAAGGCAGCTTCAGTTAGTGGCCTCTCAGGTGGTCTGGAATACCAGAATGGCCTTCCTATTCCTGCCACAGAGGCTGTGTTGCAGTTGAGCACTTGTTAAGCTCGGGTATGGAATGCCTGACTTTTCTATCAGTCTCTCTTTAGCATCTGTTGGGCAGTCTGAACTTAGCCTATGTGGTATACCCTTTGGGCTCAGTTTGGCTGAAGATGCTGTACCAGTTTCTTTGGTAAGTGCTGTTTCAGCAGGTAGGATTGTCAGGTCCAGGCGTCATTTGGCTCACAGATCTTGGTTCGTCATTTTTCTCTTCCAGCTTTTTTGGGTTGTTCCATGGTGCCCTCCCTCAAGTTGTTTATGGATGTGTTGGCATCCTTCTTCTGACTTTGCAAGACTTTGGGCTATCTAGCAGTATACCTGTTTCTCGCAGTCTGGAATTAGAGCCATCCGATCTATGTGGCTCCATTTCCAGACTGCAAGACATTCATGGTCGATGCATTGTGCCTGAACTGCAGTTGTGGAATTCTCAGTACATCTTCCCTCTAGTCTAGCTGCTTCTTCCCATGTTGGCCAAACTGGAGATGTATGTACAAACGTCCTCCTGGATCCAGTGATCGGTTCATTCATGGTTTCCTGCTTTTTTTTTAGCTCAAACTCTAAATCCTCTCACTTTCCAGTCTTGGTCTTCCAGTGGATCATCAGAATTACCTATCTTTGCATTTGGAATTTTTAGATCTGGTTTATCATCACCTGTATAAGGCCCAGGTGATGGACCTTCTGTTGTATATGTGTGGCTTTCTTCAAGGAGGCATTATGAAGTGGCATGGCAAGCTCTTCCTCTTTGCCACTTATCTTATGTATCAGTTCCATTTGTGATATCCTGCCTTTCCTGACTCTTCTTTGATTACTGTATCATTTATTTATTGCCTAATACAGTCATTTAACCCTTATGCTACTCAGGGCCTTAATGTCATTTGATATTGGCAGACCTCACTTCCTTGCTTTGGGAAAGATGAGTGCTTCTACAATATTTTCAAGTTGACTGGCTAGCTACTGCTCCTCTAGAGTCATCTTGGTCACTGGATATATTATTGTCTTGTTTTGTCCACCCATCATATCTGGAAGTGGAATTTTTATACTGTACTCTTGGTCCTATTTCTCATTTCCTTCTGCTTCAGCTCTCTCTTTCACTTTTAGTTAATAATGACAAGACTGATTTTTGGAGAGGTCCTTTGGTGGTTTGTCAGGTCAGGTTACATCATATTCATTATCATGTTACTGCAGTGTGACATTATTTACATGCCAACTGGGATCTGTATGTTGATACTTTGTTTTTCATCTCCTTTCCCTGGTTCCTTGTTCTAAGGCTTGCCTTTCCAAAATCATTAGGAAGCTGGTGCAGCTTTGCCAGCCTTAGGTTAACCTCCATAAGTCTGCATCCTTGTTGGCATTTATTAATATGTCTGTGGCAAAATGACGAATACCCAAACAGTGGTTTTTAACAGTTAAATTGGGTGTTGGCCTCTTGTTATTTGGTGAATGTCTTTTGGTCACACTGCTCGTGTCACATTTGGGCAACATACAACTCTTTGGTCGAGAGTTGTGTGCCTTGGCTTATCTCTTTGACCACCTCACTGTGTGTGAGAGACCTGGCTGTCCATTTTTTCTGTGTTTCATTTTATGTATGTTTCCATTTCAGATTTGATGGCATCCTCTGTTGAGGTTGTGTAATAAGATAGCATTGGAGGGGGCCCCTTCCAGAAATCCAGTGATTAATATATTATAATGAAATGCCTTTTTCTTTTGGGCCAGGACCACTCAGTAGCTCACTGAGCCCACTCATTACCTTTCTTTTTGGTGGAGTTGAGACAAGTCATAAATGAGCTGGCTGGCTGACCAGGACCCCGAGTTGCCTGGACTGCCATCTGGTGGCAAGGAAGTGCATCTAGGTGAAAACAATTGCTTGCTTTTGACTGTTTTGACTTTCAGGTGGATCTTTTGCTTAGTTTGGTGGTAATTTCTGTCCCAAGGCTTCCCTTTACCTTGCTTAGCAGGCCAAATTCTGGCCCTGGCCCCAGTAGGTGCTCATGGATCAGAGTCATGGTTTGTTCCTCAAGGCTTGATTCTTTCCAGGTTATAGTAAAGAGTGACCCACCATAAAAAGACATCTCATTGCATTCAACACTAGAAACTTTCTAGTATACAGTATTTTGCTTGTACTGGTATATCATTATTCTTTATTATGCTAAAACTGTATTACAAGTATATACATTAATGGTTATTGTGTTGTCACATTTATATATTGAAATTACCGTGTTATACTATTTCTGGCTGCAGTTTTCGCCTGCCTATGTATCTTGTTCTGGGGTTATGTTTATTGCTTTTGTGATTTACTTTGCCTTTTATCATAGCCCTGTCATATTGTATTGACATTTACTATAAAATTTTTGGCCGTAGGGGATAAGGTGTACGTTGAAAATCATTCTTAGAACTTAAGTTACTTTTCCGTATTTTTACTTGATATTATGTAGTTGTATTGGTTTGTCTTTTGGGATATTTTCTCTTAAGTTGTCTAATATTAAATGTATGAAAGTAGTCTTTAATCATCTATGCACTATGAAAGCGAGTGAAACACATCACTACACACACATATAACTATAAGAAAAAGCATGCACACACACACACAACAGCACTACGACCAATAATTAACACCTTAGTTTTCTGTATGTTATATCAAATATGACTTCAACGTGTTTTTTTTGTCTGGTATTCAATGCTAATCTGCAAATACAAGTCTAACAAGGGTCTTCAGCATTCGAGTTATTTCATATGTTTAATATAACTATATACAGGTATTCTTTAGTGGAACATACAATGCTCATATGGGTGATAGATAAGACGGTAACCAGGAGGAAGGCCGCTTGAGAAGCCTCAAGAATAAATATGAATGGAGATAGCTATGTAAAATCAAATTCGACTTCCTGCTTTCCCATTAACATAAAATAGGTCATACCCAGAGAGTCTGTTTTGCTTTGAGAGATACAGTGAAACATCATATAAAATATCTCCTCTATAATTGGTTAACACAGCAGGGTGGTCATTCTCATGATGTCTCAGCGTAGATTAGTACCGCTTTTTAACACCAGGGAATACGTATTTACAAGATATCACAGCCACTACCTCAGACAGGACGATGAATATCGCATGTGTTAGTGTATGTGTATGTGTACATATATATATATATATATATATATATATATATATATTATATATATAT